>JAIUZE010025210.1:0-11679 GCA_022085475.1 Heliosperma pusillum | reverse complement strand
TCGGGCTCACTCACCGCGGCCCTCTTATTTTTCCCCTTGCCAAACAACTTAGAGATCTTTGGTGCCATATCTGCAAAATGTAACAAACAACACACTACAACAATAACAAGCAATCACTCGAAAGGTTTTTCACTCAAGCAATTCAACAAACACTTGGTGTGCAACAATTCTACACCTCAAAAAGCTAGTGTTTGTTGAATTTCTTTACCTTACTCAGAAAACTTTATCCAATCCTAACTACACAATCAAGCAAGGGGAAAGGGGAACTCAACCTAAGACTAAAACTAGCCTAATTCGAGCAAAACTTGAAGATTGATGAAAAAGTCGCGTATGAAGTTATACCTTTGCTTTTCCACAAGATTCAAGTTCCTTGATGATTAGAAATAGGTAGGAATTCGACAATTAGCCTTAAAAACCCAGCAAAAGACCCGAAAAACGAATTTTAGGGAAAAAATCTAGGGTTGTTTAAGACGGATTTTATGAGTTTTAGGGTGAGTGAGATTGATTTTGTGGTTATTGAGTGTAGAATAATGATTAGGGAGAAGATTGGGATTGATTTTGATGAAGGTTTTGGAAGATTTGAGTGAGAAAGATGGATTTTTGAGGGATTGGGGGTTGGGTTTGGTGTGTTTGTCGTGAAAAGCAAAGAAGAAGATGGGGTTTTGTTTTATGAAGAACACGGGCAAAGGCTGAAGAATAAACTGAAATCTGCTCTCGACGCAGGCTGCGTCCTACGACGCAGGCTGCGTCCTTCACTGCCGGATGGTTCTTGCTTTTTGCACTTAGCAAAATTTTTGCTAAGTGCTCCAAACACCCCTATACTTGCAATTTCACTCCAATGGCCCATAATAACCTCCAATATCCAAATTCCATCGATTCCCGAACTTTTTATCCGTGGCACGCATCCCGAGGCGGCCAAAAACTCGCAAAACTTCACAAAACCGTTAGTAACTTCAAAAAAAAAAAAAAAATTTTGTTTGAT
Organism: Heliosperma pusillum; assembly: GCA_022085475.1. Lineage (NCBI taxonomy): Eukaryota > Viridiplantae > Streptophyta > Magnoliopsida > Caryophyllales > Caryophyllaceae > Heliosperma > Heliosperma pusillum. The sequence continues at coordinate 10,697 of JAIUZE010025210.1, read as the reverse complement.
GCAATGTCTAACTAACTTAAAACAACTTAAATGCTAAGATTTAACAAAGAAACTTCAAAGAAATATTCACAAGGATAGAGTATGTACATGTTTTGCCGTTTATTTAGAGTCGATGGCTCGACTTAGCTATTTCAAGCTTTTCAACTTTGATAAATGGGGTCTTCAAGCAAGACCTCTTCTTCCCCCTCCCGGGTACATCCTTGGAAGTAGTGCTTGAGACGGTGGCCATTCACTTTGAGGAGCTTTCCATCCCCGGGCCCCTCCACTTCAATAGCTCCATGAGTAAACACTTTCTTGACGGTGTAAGGTCCAAACCATCTTGACCTCAACTTGCCCGGAAAGAGCTTAAACCGGTTTTGGAACACAAGAACTTTATCACCTTCCTTGAAAACTCTACGGTTTATCATCCCATCATGCCATCTTCTTGTTTTCTCTTTGTAGATGGAAGAGTTCTCATAAGCATCTTGGCGAATTTCTTCAAGTTCTTGTAATTGAAGCTTTCGGTGCATACCGCTCTCATCTTGGTTTTGGTTGAAAGATTTGATAGCCCAATAGGCTTTGTGCTCAACCTCCACGGGGAGGTGGCAAGCCTTGCCATAGATGAGACGGAATGGGGACATGCCAATGGGGGTTTTGAAAGCGGTCCTATATGCCCACAATGCATCAACTAGCCTCTTACTCCAATCCTTTCTATCCGGATTCACCGTCTTTTCAAGTATTCCTTTAATTTCACGGTTTGAGAGTTCGGCTTGCCCGTTTGTTTGTGGGTGATAGGCCGTGGAAATTTTATGATTCACCCCATATCGTTTGAGAAGGCCTCCAATCACTTTGTTGCAAAAATGGGTCCCCCTATCACTAATGATAGCCCTTGGAAAGCCAAACCGAGAGAATATGTTCTCTTGAATGAAAATGGCTACTACCTTGGCATCATCGGTGCGGGTAGGAATGGCTTCAACCCATTTTGACACATAGTCTACCGCCAAGAGGATGTACAAATAACCACCGGAATTTGGAAAAGGGCCCATAAAATCAATTCCCCACACATCAAAGATCTCACAATATAAAAGAGGTTGTTGTGGCATCTCATTTCTCTTTGTCAAATTCCCCACCCTTTGACATCGGTCACAAGTCTTTACAAATTTGTGGGCATCTTTAAAAAGGCTTGGCCAAAAGAAACCGCATTCAAGCACTTTTCTAGCGGTTCTTTGTGGCCCAAAATGTCCTCCACAAGCATAGTCATGACAATGATGTAAGATGGAAGGGATCTCACTCTCGGGCACACATCTTCTCACAAGTTGATCTTGGCAAAACTTCCACAAGTAAGGATCATCCCATGTATAGTACTTGGCATCGGATTTGACTTTGTTCTTTTGATGAGAAGAGAAATGGCTTGGGAGCCGCTTTGTCACCAAATAGTTGACCATGGTAGCATACCATGGCTCCTCCACTTGTATAGCATAAAGTGACTCATGAGGGAGACCTCCTTCAACCTCCTCAAGAGGGCATGATGGTCTTCCTTCATGGTTTAGCCGGCTCAAATGATCCGCCACCACATTCTTCACCCCTTTCTTGTCTTTTATTTCCACATCAAACTCACTTAGAAGAAGAATCCATCTCAACAACCTTGGCTTTGCATCCTTCTTTGCCACAAGGTATCTAATGGCGGCATGATCGGTGTAGATGATCACCTTTGTGCCCAAGAGATAAGATCGGAATTTTTCTAGAGCATAAATCACACCAAGGAATTCCTTCTCCGTCGTGGAATAGTTCTTTTGAGCATCATTCAAGAGGGTAGAAGCATATTGGATCACATGGGGTCCCTTGTCACTCTTTTGACCCAAAACCACTCCCAATGCATAGTCACTTGCATCGGTCATGATTTCAAATGGAAGATCCCATCGTGGTGCTTGAATAATTGGTGCGGTGACCAATCTCTCCTTCAAGTCATTGAAAGCTTTCCTACATTTGTCATCAAAAACAAATTCCGCTTCTTTGTGCAAAAGCTTGCATAAAGGGTTAGCAATCTTGGAAAAATCCTTAATAAATCTCCGGTAGAAACCGGCATGTCCTAGAAAAGACCTAATGTCTCGGGTGTTAGAGGGATAAGGTAAAGTTTTTATGATGTCAACCTTAGCCTTATCCACCTCACCCCCCCTTTCCGACACTACATGTCCTAAAACGATGCCACTAGTCACCATGAAATGACATTTTTCGGAGTTTAAAATGAGATGAGACTCTTGGCATCGCTCTAAGACAAGAGCAAGGTGTTTTAGACATGCATCATAGGAGTCCCATGGACGGTGAAATCGTCCATGAATACTTCTATGATTCGTTCTACATAGTCGGAGAAAATACTCAACATGCACCGTTGAAAAGTTCCCGGTGCATTACACAAACCAAAGGGCATACGACGATAAGCAAATGTACCAAATGGGCATGTGAATGTGGTCTTGACTTGGTCCTCGGGTGCGATTGGGATTTGAAAATACCCCGAGTAACCGTCAAGGAAACAATAGAAAGCTTTCCCCGCTAATCTTTCTAACATTTGATCAATAAATGGTAGCGGGAAATGGTCTTTCAATGTAACCGCATTCAAGCGGCGGTAGTCAATACACACTCTCCAACCGGTTTGTGGTCGGGTGGAGACCAAGTCTCCTTGTGCATTCTTGACTACCGTCACTCCTCCTTTTTTGGGTACGACTTGAGTTGGGCTAACCCAACGAGAGTCGGAAATAGGGAAAATGATACCCATTTGCAATAGCTTAATTACCTCTTCTTGCACTACCTCCGCCATGGGTGGATTGAGCCTCCTTTGGGGTTGTCGGACCGGTTTGGCATCCACTTCAAGCCGTATCTTGTGCATGCAAGTCACCGGGCTTATCCCTTTTAGGTCCGCTATGCTCCACCAAATGTTTCCTTATGCTTTTCAAGTAGTGATACCAATTTGCCTTCTTGGTCCTCGGTGAGTGTGCTTGAAATGATAAGTGGTAGGGTGTTCTTGTCCCCTAGAAAGATGTACTTTAAATGGCTTGGGAGGGTCTTCAACTCGACCTTAGGAGGTTGGATAATGGAAGGGAGGGGCTTGTGGAGTGGAATACTCAAGGCAAACAACTCGGACAAGTTTGCAGGACGCAGGCTGCGTCCAGTGACGCAGGCTGCGTCGTACGACGCAGGCTGCGTCGTGTGACGCAGGCTGCGTCGAGCACTGCCTTGCCCTGTTTTCAGCATCTCTATGACGTTGAGCTCCTCATATGTTTCTATTGGCTCTTCCCTTTCCAAGTCTCCAAGACATTCCTGCACATCAAAGTCCAACAACAAACGCAAACCTTCCTCTTCCATGGGGTTAGTTAAAGCTACCTCGAGTGGGTCTCTATCACAAAGTTTATACATTTGATTCACTAATGGCTCAAAAATATCCAAGAAGAAACAAGATTGATGGTCACTCGGGTGCCTCATGGAGTCATATATATTGTAAGTTAATCTTTTTCCTTCAAACTCCATAGTCAAGCACCCGTTTGAAACATCGATCTTGGTATTTGAAGTTTTCATAAACGGCCTACCAAGAAGGAGAGGGGTGGCACTAGAGCTAGATTCCATATCTAAGACGTAGAAATCCGCCGGGAAGACAAGATTATCGACTTCCACTAGTACATCCTCTACCATGCCCTTTGGGTAAACACTAGACCTATCGGCAAGTTGAATGACTACCCCGGTCTTAGACAAAGGTCCTAAACCTAGGGTCTCATAAATAGATAAAGGCATGACGTTTATAGAAGCCCCAAGGTCTAGCATGGCACGTTTAAAACTTTTCCCCCAATAGTGCAAGGAATAGTGAACATGCCCGGGTCTCCACATTTCTTTGGTAAATTTTGTTTGAAAATGGCCGACACATGTTCACTCACCCTAACCTTATGGGTTCCCTTCTTTGGATTTCTCCTAGGTGTGCAAAGCTCTTTCAAAAACTTGGCATACCTAGGGACACTATTCAACAAGTTAAGAAGAGGAATGTTAACCTCACATTTTCGGAAAGTCTCATATAAGTCATTCTCCTTGGCATATTTCCTTGTGCTTATCAAAGCACTAGGAAATGGGACTTCCGGTATGTACTCCTCCACTTCATCATCTTCAATAGTGTCTTTGCCCTTCCTTGAAATGTCTCCCTTGGGGTCCTTGCTTGTGGATCCCCCTTTCTCATTCTTCGATATCTCTTCTTGACCAACCACCAATTCTCCTTGGTCTTCAATCTCAATGGTTTCCATCTCAATATTCTTCATCTTTTCCTTTCCTTTGCCAAGGGGATTTACTTCCAACTCCTTGCCACCCCTCAATGTCATGGCACTAGCATTTTCCCTTGGTGGGGGAATGGTTTGAGATGGGAATCTTGTGGAGCTTGAGGCTTGGGATTTTGATAAATTTGAGGCCATTTGGGATAGTTGGGTTTCCAAGTTGTTCACCCTAAGGTTGTTAGCCTCCCTATCCTTTCGTGCTTCCTCTCTATCCCTCCTTGCCTCCTCCCTATCCTTCTCTTGATTGGCAAGAAGTGTTTGCAAGATGTCACTCAAGTTCCCTTGAGAAGAAGAAGAATTCCCTTGATTTGGATTTTGGTTTGGTTGTCTTTGGGATTGAGAATTACTTGGAAAATTTGAGTTGTTGGGTCTTGGGTTGTTGAAATTTCTTTGGGGATTTTGGTTGAAATTTGAGTTTCGGTTTTGGGTTGGATTTTGGGCTCTCAAGTGGTTGAATTGGCCATTTTCAAAACTCTTTGATTTGTCTCCTCCCCACCCCAAAAGATCACGATTTCCCACTTGGTTATACATTCCTCCACCACTTGGGTTTCTAGCATTGTAGTTCCCATACCCCATGGCATTGACACTCTCCATGGTGGCTCCTTGCTCAATCATGATGTAACATGTATTTGTAGCATGTTCACCTCCACAATAAGAACATTCAAGTGATTCGGGGTGTTGAGAAAATGAGCTACTTTTGTTGACAACCAAGTTGGATACCAAGCTTTTGAGTTCACCCATTTCTTGCATGAGTTTGTGATTTTGAGAGGCATGAGAATATTCCATGGAAGAAACATTTCTTGAGCTTCCTCCCCTTTCATTCTTCCTCCCGTATCTTCTTGTGTTCATAGCCAACTTCTCAATAATGTTATTGGCCTCGGCCACATTAAGTGTATCAATACCACCTCCGGTGGCGGCTATAATCATCCGTTGGTCGTTTTGGCATAATCCTTCATTGAAGGCCGTCAATAAATCGTCACCCGACATTCCATGATACGGGCACCTTGCCACGAGGCTTTTGAATCGCTCCCAATAGTCATAGAGAGTTTCCCCCATGTCTTGCTCAATGGTAGTGATGAGCTTCTTTGAGTGGTTATGCCTCGAATCCGGGTAGTATTTCTCAAGAAATTTCTTCTTCAAACCCACCCAAGTATTGACGGAATGGGCCGGAAGACAAAATAACCATTCCTTAGCGGCATCTTGTAGAGAGAATGGAAATGCCCTAAGTTTAAATTGGTCTTCGGTCACTCCTTGAGGGATGGCCCCTTGGCATATCATGTGAAATTCGGCCAAGTGCCTATTGGGATCATTCCCCACCATTCCATGAAATCTTGGCAAATTATGAACAAAGAACCCTTTTAGCTCGAAATTTACATCCCCCATGGGAGGGTATGCGATACACAACGGTTGCTCTTCATAGTTTCTTGCCCGGATCTCACCAATAATTCTATTATCTTCCATTTCGGGTGGGTAGATGATGTTCAAGGGTGGCGGTCTCCTACGTGGTGATCTAGGTGGTGACACAAACACTTGTTCTTGTGGTTCTTGAAAAATATTGTTCTCAAACTCCTCTTCACTAGGCTCCCTCCAAAAGGGTCTCCTATAGAGGGGGTTCGAAAACAACCAATTGGAAATGCTACTAGAAGCCGGGTCAATGTCTTGGTCACCAAGTCCCTCTTGTGACCTAGGCATAAACTCTAAAACACTTCAACAACACAATTAGTAACTTCAACAACACAATTAGTAACTTCAACACCAAGTAACCTACAAACAATACAAAAAGAAAAATTTGAAAAACAATCTAAACAAAATATGACACTAACAAGAGTTCAATTTGATATTTAGCTATATTGCCTTCCCGGGCAACGGCGCCAAATTTGACGGGCTTATTTTACGGTGTCGTTAAATCCGCAAATTAGCTAAATCAAATAACAATTTATAAAGCCAAATCTAGACTCAAACCAACCTAAGTAAAAGGTAGTAAGGGTAAGACAAGGATCGAATCCAAGGGAAAGCGATGAATGCTAAAAATCTAATCTAGACTCTTGCTAAAAACCGATTAAACAAATTAATTAATCTTATAAAACACAAATTACTAGTTTTCTTTAAGTTACCATAACTCGAAAAAACTATAAATCGATTATGCATGCAACAACCTTGGCTCTTGATACCGCTTGTTATTTTCTTAAACTCGATATTAGACACTTCTAATATCATTTTACAATTAGTTTACTCTTAAACTAAATAAATATTATGCATGCATAACAAAAGAATTAGAAGAAACAATTTCCTTACATTGATTATATGGAAATGGGCACAATATTTGAAAGGACTTTCAAATATTGATCTTGAGCTAGTAAGATGAGGATGAATTCCAAGTTTCAAAGTAGAAACTCTCCAATTAGTAGCACCCAAGACAACCCTTTAATCTCTACTAAATTACTACACTAGTATATAATAGTAGAAGCCCTTATTATGAACTAATAGATATATTACTACCCTTAGTAATGATATTATTAGTGTAGGAACACAAGAAGAATTTCTTAAATTTCTTTTAGTGAGAGATAGAGGTTTTTAGAAAGATAAGCACACATGCAAAATATGAGATGTTATGGTATATATTAAGAGGGAAAAACAAGCCCTCTTTTGGCTTGTTAAAACCGGTCACACACACCCCACATGGGTGGGGTGTTGTCACTTCCAATTGTTCTTAACAATGTAAAAAGGTTGAGTGTTGGTAATAGTTTTGGGTATGATTATGTCTAATTCCTAATTAGAATAATACACAAAAATAATCACTGACGGGCTTATTTTACGGTGTCGTTAAATCCGCAAATTAGCTAAATCAAATAACAATTTATAAAGCCAAATCTAGACTCAAACCAACCTAAGTAAAAGGTAGTAAGGGTAAGACAAGGATCGAACCCAAGGGAAAGCGATGAATGCTAAAAATCTAATCTAGACTCTTGCTAAAAACCGATTAAACAAATTAATTAATCTAACCACAATTTAAAACACTAATTGAAACAAAGACTAGAATTACTTACAAACTATGATATTCACAATGGAAAACATGTAGATAACAAATAGGAAGAGAGTTTTTCATGAGAAAAGATTATCAAGCCTAAAAATCACCAACACTAACTAAATACTCAAAGATTCAAATATGGATAAATAACTTAGTGCAATTATCCCAAGTCCCCCCACAATTAACAAAGTAAAGATCCCTCCTTTCCTTCCTTTCTCTAATTATCTACTACAAACTTCTAAAAACTAGCCACCAATGAATTAAACCATCCATAAATGACTCAATACAACTAAACCCATACTTATTAAAACATAAGCATAAATAAAGATGCAAGCTTTAAGCACAAACCAAAGAAGCATGCTAGAATCATGTAATAAAACATTAAACCATGTCCTAAATACACAATAATCCAAATTCCACTCAAAAGATTCCAACTTTTAAACCAAAGTTACAATCTTTCAAGTTGCTTCAACAAATATCAAGACAAATCAACCAAATTCATCAAGACAAAGCAATTTAATCAAACAAACAATTACTAAGATGGTTAGTCTTAACAACAATTCATTCAACAATGAAATTCAAACATAGGAAAATGGAATTAAATAGAGAAGGAAAGATTAAAAAGGTCTTACAATGCTAAAAAGGAAGAACTTGTTCAAATTACACTAAGCAAAAGAAGACTAGCTACCCATAGTCTTCATAATACAACCAATTTCTAAGCAATAACCCATTACAAAAGCCAAACTTGAAGAACAAAAAGAGAGAATTCTAAGGAAAATATAATGTTGTATGTTGAATGCTTGATGCCCTTCTCTCTCTTCAGAAATCTTCTTTTATACCCTTGGTCCGCAAACCTAGGGGCCTTGAAAGGTGGGCTTCCAAAAGACAAGACGAGAAAATGAGAAAAACCCGTGCTGAGAGATGACGCAGGCTGCGTCGAGCACTGCCGAATTTTTGCCTTGTTTTCCTTCTTGACTTTCGTTGACCCCATGGATATTGACCCCGCCTTGACTTCCATTGACCCATTGGGCTTGGTCTTCATACCTTGATGATTCATTGCTAGCCCATTCAAAATTTCCGGGTTTTGGGTCTCGGGTTTTCGGGTTTGACTTTTATTGACTTTACGGAATTTAACTCTCAAAATTGACTTAAAGTACTAAATACTAACATTATTACAAAAACTAAAATTAACATAAAATAAAACTAATGACCCGTAAAAAGTAGAGCGAAAGACTCTAAAAAATACTACTAGACACGACAATATTTGACGTTGTCAATCACCCTCTTTGTACACTACCAAAACCGGTGCACCCTTGAAATATGGGTGTCCATTTTATTTTTGCAATTTGTCATTTGTCACAAGTGTGACATGTGACATGTAACATGTAATTTTGCTTATAAATGTGCATTTAACCAATTTAAATGCAATTTCATAACAAATAAATTAGACTTAACATTTTAAGTCACATTTTATAATTACATGTAAATAAAATGGGTACTCTCATATTTGGTTAAAATAATCTACAACAATTTGTAATTATAATTAACCAAATTAACTTATCTCAAATGTTTCATAAACATAATGCATTCTTAGTAATATAACAATTAAATTACCAAAAATGAATCTTATTTAATCATATTACAATAAGATATAATTCTCACTTTAAAACTGTTCAAATTAAGGGATTAATTAATCTGTATCACTATACAATTAATTAATGTACATGATTTGGGAATTGTCCTTTAGGTGTGACCTCAAGGGATCAACTGATCACCACCGTCATACGACAGTAACGTCAAACTCAATTGAGCCAATCATTACCGATTTATGTTGACCAGTTGACTATAATATTCATCATGCCTTTGTATTCTTAATATTGAGATTTAATTATGTGATCGCACTATTGTTGAGGACATTTACTCCAACAGAATAAATGTGAGGGTGATATCGTATTTTAGCTTGTTCGAAGAACTTGTGCACTTTGAAATACGGAAGTGAATTGTTGTCTTACAACTTTACAGAAAAGAAGATCTACAAGGGAATTTGTAACAATTTTTTCAAAAAGAAACATACTAACTTGTCGACACATAAACTAGTACATTACACAATCCGTACAAGATTCGAAGACTATGCACCCAAAATCCAATGCACTTAACTATGTTGAATGAGCATAGAAGACAGATTGCCGCTTCACTCTATTGAATGAGCATAGAAGACAGATAAGTGCTGCTATCAAACAAAAAAATGACGAATTTTGAAGTTATTTTTTTTTTTATAAAAAAAGAAATCAAGTTTACCACCCCTCCTAGCGACAAATCTTTGCTCCACCACTGTATACACGTAAGGGGAGTCGGGCGAACATGTTTTTGTTGGAGTAGGTGTCCTCCACAAATAGTGCGCCACATAATAAATCTTATTAAGGAATATAATTGGGATATTTATTGACTATATATATGATTAGTCAGTTGATTAACGTAAATCAATAACGGTTGACTGACTAGAGTTTGACGTTATTGTCGTATGACGGCGGTGATCAACTGATCCCTTTCGGTCACACCTAAAGGATGAAATCCAAATACTAACTAATTATTTGTATATGATACAGTTAATTAGTACATTACATATATTCGATATGTACGAGAGTTAAGAAATTGAGTTAAGAACTCAAATTCGATTAAGTTTATTTTTCAATTATGCGATAATTGACTAATAAATTTATATCTTATTTTAATACGATTAAATAAGATTTAACTTAGTCATTAATCGTTAAATTACTAAATTAGTTGAGGTTTTGAGATAGAGGTAATTAGTTAATTATATTTACAAAGAGTTGTAAAATAAATTAACTAAGCATTGTGGGACCCATTATATATTGATATAATGGTAGAATATTACTTAAAATGTTAAGTACATATTATTCATTTATTTGTGTCATATATTTGTTATATGATCAAATTAACACTTAATTATACAAGATAATTAAGCATAAGATTAATAAGTATTTGTGGGACAAATATCAAAAATCAAAATGGATCAAAATAGGCCTCACATGGCCGGTTATAGTGTAGTGGATGGTGATGATGATTGCTCTTATTCATACTCACAAGCAACATGTAATTATGACATGAATAGTAAACCTAAAATCATTTTGCTCACTATAGGACACCACCACTTTGCATGGCAATAAAATAAGAAGAAAAATCACTCTTTTGGTGATCCTAGGGGCCGGCCCTCTTGGCTATAAATAGAACATTGTTGTTCAATTTATCACTAGTTCATTCTTGCTTATTTCATACATCTCTCAAAAACTCTTCTTCTCTCTAAATACTCTCAAATACTAATATTTTTTAAGTATTACTAGTGTAGTAATATAGTCTAATAT
>JAIUZE010025198.1:0-12884 GCA_022085475.1 Heliosperma pusillum | reverse complement strand
ACTCCCCCACTGACTGTGGGCTTCCGTGTTATATTTATGCGGTTGGCAGGTTGTGCTGCATACTTTGGGTACATTGACGAGCTAGCGAGCGAAGTATTACCTTGGACCTATATTCGGTTCTTAGATTGTATATTATTATACATTCTTTTATTTCCGTATTTATACGGGAGATATGTCTCCCGTCTTGTATAATTCTTATGTATTATATTATTTTCCTTTTGTTATGAACCTTTTTATTTATGACACATTTGTTTATTTATTTAAATTATTTTGTTCTTTCCGCAAATTTGAGGGTGTCACATTAAGTGCTTTCGTCTCCACGGCAGCATATATATGCCAAAGACATAACAAGTGGGAGGAATTTGGGAAAACCACGGGAATCGCATTTGTCAACCCTTTCTCGAAATCAGTAACAATAACGTTGGGTTGAACGCCGTCATTGAGAAGAGCCTTTAAATGCCGTAAAACCCAAGTGTATCCTTCCTCGGACTCTTTCATCACAAAAGCATATACGATGACAAAAGTCCTCCCAACTGGTGTGACCCCAACCATCTCAACAAGCGGAAGACCATAACTATTCGTCTTGTATGTGGAATCTATGATGACCACATAATAGTATGAACGAAACATCTTGACGGCCTCCGGATGAGCCATGAACACGTAAGTCAACTGTCTAGTAGCCTCATCGGAAACCCAATAGTACACGTATTTATGCTGAACGGCAAGTGCTAACATCTGTTGTGCCGGGTTTCTTCCTTCTCTATCCTCGGTCCTCACTTTCTGACCCCGGTTGTAGATTTGTCGCCTTGCGGGTCGAGATTTTTCCGGATTCCGCTTGTGTAGTCCCGCGCTAATCATAGCCGGTGGTACATGAGCCCGAACTTGGGCATCAATATACTCCAACTCATCATCATCGAGCTTAGCGTAATATCTATCGCCGTCACAATACTGGACAAAAGAATGATTATGTACTCCGACTCGGCCCATGTAAAGTGTCCATTGTGGAGGGTTGGCGCTAACTTCAACAATTTTCATTTTAAATTTGCAATCACACCATTGGAACGACGTGTTAGACCTCATTAACGTGTCCCCATCCATATTTTTGGGACGTCTTCCACCTCTACGACATACAAAATAATCAACATGAAGCTCCGTCTTGCGACCCCGTCTCTTGTTGCTTTCTCTTTTAATGCCAAACCTGAGTCGAAGTGCGGTTTGATATGCCCAGTTAAAACCTTCTTTACTTGATATGAAAACTCGGTTTGTAGTAAAATGCTCGGAATAGTCGACACCATCGCTACCAAAATCCTACACGATTTTCAAAAAATGTCGCGTAAGTAATAGAAAAAAAATATACAAACCGTCCCAAACCGAGGCTTGGACATGTAACATTCACGCCCAGACCTAGGCTTGGACATGTAACATTCACGTCCACACCTAGATCTGGGCGTGAACAGTTCACGTCCAATCCTAGGTCTGGGCGTGAACAGTTCACGTCCAATCCTAGGTCTGGGCGTGAACATTTCACGTCCAATCCTAGGTCTGGACATGAACTGTTCACGCCCAGACCTAGGTCCAGGCGTGAATGATACACGTCCAAGCCTAGGTTTGGGCGTGAATGATACATGTCCAAGCCTCGGTTTGGGACGTGTATTAATCGTCAAATATTTTTTTTTCTTGATAAAACGTTAAATGATAAGAAAACGTAATTCAAACGTAATCATACCTCATGAAAATCGTCACTAGCTTCTTCGTTGTTGAATTGTCTAATTTGATCGTTATACCCGTCATTGGTTGACATTATTTTTAGAAAGACGGTAAAAAACCGTCGTAAATTACTTTGGGTGAAAAAACCGTCTTATGGTGAAAAAACCGTCTTATGGTGAAAAAACCGTCTTTTTATTTTGTTTTATAATTTTAGAAAGAGGTTAGAGAGATAGTGTAATAGTGAAATAATGAAAGGGCAATGTTGGAAACTCAATACAAATTGTCGACGTTATTTAGTAATTTGTCGACGTTTTTTAACACGACCCTTTAATTATCAGGGCTAAACGGACCGACCCGCACGTGATCAGCTCTCAGCTCTACTTAGACTGTTGGCCTCTATTCGTAAACCCTAATTTGCAAATTGCCGTAATATTGTGTTGATATCATTTACTCACACTTGCAGACTTCCAGGTACGCTCTCTCATTCTCCTGTATTAGGTAGCATTTCTTCATCTAATTCGTCTTCATCAATCATTCATGTTAACAATCTCCCCTCTTTCCAATTCGTTCTTATTCTGTAGGTTCTGCACTTAACTTCTAATGGCTCCTCCTGCTAAAGGTATTTCTCCACTTTTTTTTTTTTTTTTTTCATTTTCATTTAGTTTTGACATAATTTCTAACACCAACAACATAGGTTAGTTCACTTTTCTCCATAGCTGTTTATCTATTATATGATCTTATAGTTAATTGCTTATACTGCTTAATTGGGTTTATCAGTGATTTTTCGGTATTAACATATACCCCCTCCATCCCAATTATTTTGTCCTACTTACTATTTTGGGTGGATTTAAGAAAAGCTAATAAAATGGCAATGAATGAGTGATTTGCAGTATAAATGCTTACTTAAATTAGAAAGGGATAAATATTTTGAGGGAGAGGGTACAATAAAATTGGGATGGAGGGAGTACTTTATAGAGTAGGAATTATGGAAATTGTTACGGATGGGGTGTTGTGATTTATTCTATGCGCGGCTTATTCAGTTTGCTAAATGTCGTTCCAGCTCTTTTCTTTCAGCATTTATTTTTGACTCGTTTTAGGGATCATGTTAGTTTCTTTTGAAATACAGATGGCCTGAATTGTTGATTAATTTTCTCATGTTGCCGACCATGTTTACTTGTATTTCTGAAGTTTGTCAGTAAAGCTTCACAAATTCTCATTTGTCACGCGCATATCTGTTACAAGATTGTCACGGGTCAAATAATACCCACATGAATAGAAAAGACAAGCCATTTGTGATTCCCTAGGCTTGTCTTATCTACCCAAGTAGGATATACTTGACTCTTTAGAAACTTGTGACGGATATATCTATCACAAGGGAAACTTATACATAAAACTTGGTTTCTCCCTTTATTCAAGTGCTTTTGATTGACGGGTTATATGGTTGCTGCTAGATGGGAAAAAGGGTGACGCAAAAGCTCAAGCCTTGAAAGCTGCCAAGGCCGTCAAGTCTGGTGCCTCAACTTTGAAGAAGGCTAAGAAAATCAGGACAAAGGTCACCTTCCACAGGCCTAGGACACTTAAGACAAACAGAAACCCCAAGTATCCTCGCATCAGTGCTACTCCAAGGAATAAGTTGGACCACTATCAAATTCTCAAGTATCCTCTTACCACCGAGTCTGCCATGAAGAAGATTGAGGACAATAATACCCTCGTTTTCATCGTTGACCTTCGTGCTGATAAGAAAAAGATCAAGGCTGCCGTCAAGAAGATGTACGACATTCAAGCAAAGAAAGTGAACACATTAATCAGGTAAGATGTCTTTGTACGCTTAATTAAATCTTGAACTACATTTGTTGTTGCAGTTGTTGTAATAGAAGTATTAGCACCATTGATTAGCACCATTGATTAGCACCATTAACCTTTAGCGATGACTTGAAGAAAAAAGTGTAGTTGTAGTTAGACTTTCGATGATGAATTTCATTTGAAAAGAGACGGAGTTTAGAACATTAATCCAATTTTCCAAGTAATCACAAGTTTGCAGACATCTATTTCTTACCCTAATAATAATTTAGATAAATTGAATTTTACTTCTTAGGGTAGGTGAAGCCGTACATTAGGTTATATAACGACACTCTTTCTCGTTTGTCATATGTGTCACCCGTGGGCTTTAGGCCTGGCTAAAATAAAAGAGTCAGCCCAATAATACAATTTACTTGGGCTGTGTACTTGTGTGGGGCATTGCCTGCCTCCTATGTAAGTAGCTAATAAATTGTTGTAGGAAGGAACAAATGGTAGCTTAAGTGATAAATGTCACACAAACGAGTATAATGTTTTGAATAAGTCATCTCTGTGGTTGTTGTATGACTTGAAGAAAAAAGTGTAGTTGTAGTTGTAGTTAGACATTAGTTTCCATTGTTAAAGAGTGCATACAAGCGCCTGAATTGAAATATGGATTTGATGGTATTCTATTTAGCAGATGCTAGTTCCTCGGTATTCTATTTATCAGATGCTCTATTGAGAATTCAAGAGCGTATCTGAATCTGATGGTTCATACATATAGAAATAGGCAGCCTTTGTTTGGAGAGAATGTTTTTGATCCTGCTCTCTTGGCTATCCCTTGTTAAAATAGAGAGATGTGGAGGATAAGGAGGTGAAGGAAACGGAGGGACACAGTTTTCTTTGTTTGGTTATCAAAGTGGACATGGAGGTATTTGGCGGGGATTCGAACCCTCGGTAAACATGTGGAGGGAAACTAACTTGGTCCATTCTCCCTTCCCTCTCCTTCCCTTTACCACATTTTCCTTATCAAAACCTATCCTGTACCTTCTAGGCTTCAAGTGTTGCTCATACAGCACGGGGATTCTCCATTAGTCGTGCATGTCAGTATTTTCAATTGTTCTTGTAGCTTTAAATTGTTCAGGATCTTGTTGAACATGATATGAATAGAACGAGTATTCTAGGATAATTAGCTGTTGTAATTCCCTGCAAATTCCATGCTGGGTCGTCTTATCACTTCGTCATGTGCAGGCCTGACGGTACCAAGAAGGCATATGTCCGCTTGACTCCAGACTATGATGCACTTGATGTTGCAAACAAGATTGGAATTATATAATCTGGATTTTACTCTTTTTTTTTCCCGCTATCAGGACTACTTTTGAGAATTTTGATAAGTGAACTTCAATCTCTCTTGAGATGTTTAGATGCTATGTATTGGAAGTATTTCGTTGTTAGCAGTTGTCTTGGTAATTCTTGCTGTTTTTAAATTTGATGATTTCAATGAAATGGATGTTATGCCAAATGAGGGCAATGTAGAATTTTGCAATCCCGTGAAAACTTGTGTTTGCGCTGGTCTTGTGATGTTAATGTTACTTTTACTGCTGCCAAAAAAAAAGTTCGACATTTGAATATTTCATTAAAAAACCCCGAATTGTATACAAATATTAAATTTTACACGTATATTTCGATAACCAAGGTTGAAACATTCTTATAATCTATATGATTTACAAAATACTCAGACATATAGGCAAATTACAAAAAATTTAATGATAAAAGTACACTCCAAACATAAGCAACATTAACAATTAATATCAAGCTATAGACATAATTTTCTAAAACGAACGTCGCTAATTGATACAAATGTTGAAAGATATAAGATTGTCCATGTCCAGAATTCCGGATCGGATTCGTCCGAGCAAACAATCGAGCATTTAGATAATCTTATACTTTGCTCAGCCCTAGCTTTCAGCGTTTTTCTATGATTGTGGAGAAATTCAACGACCTTCGATGGTAAATGAAGATTCACCTACATTGTAAGATAGACTGTCCCAGGCTTCTCCGGCCCCGTCTTCTCTCGGGTTACTATGTTCTTCAATTCTACTATTGTTAGACACTCCCGCTGCCTGCTTTTGTGTTGGATTCCGGTTTTCTTCACTTCCACGATCTTTTGACAAACCCACTATTTGCCTTTGTACTTCTTCAAGCTCAATTGCCACATCCTTCATCATTGGTCGATCAGCACCTTTCCTACAAAGGCAGTCTTGCACAATCTCAGCTACCCACAGAAGTTGTTCCGGAGGTGCCTTATCTTTTATTCGAGGATCGATTATATCCAAAATTCGACCTCCTTTAAAGCAGTTCTCAAAATATTTCGCAAGGTTCCTCTCTCCCATTCTTCGGTCAGTGGAAAGAGGTTTTTCACCTGTCAAAAGTTCAGCGACCACAACACCGAAGCTATAAACATCACTCTTGTCTGTAAGTTGGCTTGATAGTAGGTACTCAGGATCCATGTACCCAAGTGTCCCTTGCACCAGAGTAGACATTTGGGTTTTATCCATTGGAATCAATCTGGAAGCTCCGAAATCAGATATTTTAGCACTGTAGTTTTCGTCCAATAAGATATTAGCAGATTTTATATCTCTATGAATTATAGGCGTAGAAGTTGCAGAATGCAGATACCCTAGCGCAGTAGCAGTCTCTGTAGCAATTCGCAGTCGATCTTTCCAAGTAAGCGTGTTTGATTCTCCGTGAATATGGCTGATAAGTGAGCCATTAGCGACAAACTCGTAGACCAGTACCGGTATTTCAGCCTCCAGGCAACACCCTAAGAGTTTCACGACGTTGCGGTGATGGATTTGTGTAAGGATAACCATCTCATTGATGAACTGCTCGATCTGAGTGTTGTCCACAACCTTGGATACCTTAACTGCAACTATGCTCTGATCTTGCAAAGTTCCCTTATAAACCGTCCCATAACCTCCTACGCCGACAATGTGGTCTTTGCTGAAGCTCTTAGTTGCCCTTTTCAGCTCTTGTATTGTAAATAGTGTGAAGGAGTTATAAATGCTACCTCGGTTGCTGGCCGAGAGTTTCTCCTTCAAAATTAACCCTCCATTTTCCTTGAAGAATTTTTCTCTTATTTTCGCTAATCTTTTTTTCCGGATTAATAAGTGTAACGCGGTTGAAATAACGAGTAAGGACAACAAGCCAAGGCTCAAACCTGAGGGTAAGTTGCGAGTTATGCATCAAAATATATAATCGGTGAAACAATCAAGAATTTTTGGCAAGACCGTCGTATGTTATGGTAAGGTGACGTTAACCTAAAGTTTTGGATTTATCACCTCACCCGAACCTGAGACAAGCCGTACCAAAGTATTCCCTCTGTCCCATTCATTTGTTCGCTCTTTATTTTTTTGTGAGGAGTATTTTAATTAAAAACAAACAAATGATTGAGACGGAGAAGTATGAGTTTAACAAATGGTGGTTACTTACCTAGAATTAGTTTTAATAGAAAACTCATAGAAATTGAGTTTGGAATACAACCCTGCCCATTTTTACGACCATCACCATGGTATTTGTTTGGACAGGTGCAAATAAAATCACCTTGAGTATTGTTGCATGATGCTATTTCAAAGCACGGACTGCTGCCTTTTCCCGCACATTCATTTATATCTGCAAACCAAATGAACAAAGGAAATACCAATGATTTCTCTTCAATACAATCGCCATATATTGAATTGTAAACTTGTAACATTCTCGATTGTTAATTTGATCATTCAATGACATTATTGTCCACTTGACATTCATTAACTAAAAGTCAAAGGTAAACAAATGACCTGCACCGAGGGAGTAATCATTATATAGTACAAACTATATCTTAATCGGGTAAAATAAGCTAGATTGACTTAGCGTCTCTCAAAGAATTGTAAATGAAATTTGCATAACAAAAAACAAGGCAAGCGATAGTTACCGGAACAGCCAGGAGGGAGATAAGGATTTCCTTGATAGCCTTTGAGACAATTGCAACGGTATCCTCCAGTGTCACCATTAGTGCAAGTTGTATTGTGTTTACATAAATAGCTTGCTGGATTGCGGCGAGCTATGTCGCAAGTCTGATTTCCGATCACCCAATCAACCACCATCTCCACGTTATCTCTCGTTCTGCTGACATATGCCGGGTCGTAATAATCTGTAAGATATCTTAGCACCAAACTGTCTTCCATCCCAACAAAAACATAGGCACATGTAGTATGTGACGATACTGCCACATTTTTATTGTATATAACATTCAATGAAAACCCTTTTTCAACGTTGTTTCTGATGGGTCTCTTACAACATCCGTTATTAGCCGAGCATACCTCGGGTCTGAACTTGAGTTCCACTTTGCCAATACAGCTCAACGGGCACGTGAGATTTTCTGCGTAATTTGCTTTCGTTGAAACGTTTGCGAAGTAATCGCAGGATCCTGCCAGTGAAAAAAAGTTTTCCCTGCTTGACAGGGTAAGTGGGGAATCTGGAGGAGGAAGAAAATCGACGGTTTTAGAGGAGGCGATGTTGTTGTTAGTCGCATTTGCAGTGGGACAATTATAGGCAATCATCCCGTTGACTCGCATTTGAGATTCGGAGATGGAGAAGACTCGAAATCTTGTTAAGGAGGAATTGAGATTTTCGATAAAAGCTTTAGGAGGGTTGTAAGAGTTGTCACACACAAGGGAATAGAACGGGCTAAGTGAGCAGCTTGGTCCGATTCCAAACGGGTATGGAACGGTCAAGTTCCCACATTGCCTCGGGCAACCCGGTTTGGCAGCGTTGGTGATGGTTAGATTATCGTTTGCCCCCATTGCTGGGCGCGTGCTTACGATTATCACCACCGTGAATACGAACCAAAGAGTTTCACTGAACAGATTAGTGGACATTGTCATGAATAACATGGGAAGACGAATTTGTAACTTTGAAAGGAACCTGATATTGTAGTATTGTTAAAAATAGAAAGGGAGAAATGTAGCACAATTATGCCTTGTTGTAAGACAAGGATAGAAAAAGACAACGTCAATGGCGCTTAGTCTATGATATTGCTGTGTATGTGCACGCCACTTCACTAATAATATTAGAAATTAATAGTCAACAGACAACAATAATTCCGTCGTTGTCTTCCTCTGTATGCATACTCTTTTAACAATGGAAAGTGGCAGCAACAAATGAAGAATTGTTCAATGTAAATGCAACTAGGATCCTCTCCATGTAAATGCTACCTCGTCATTTGTTTACCATTTGCATATTAGGTTATCTCATTCATTTGTTTAACTTTTAATATTTGATCTCTCAATAAAAATATTGTCCACTTGTCATCTACACAACCACAAATGTTATCCTACTACTTCCTTAATAATTTTTTTTGGCAGCGGTAAAATTAGTAGCTTACAAAGTAGAAACCCGACTCTCTGAGTCGGATTTTATTATTATTACAACATTCGAATAACAAATTAAACTAATAACTGAGTTGGTAAGTAGAGCATCCTTCTTGAAGGGACAATCTGAACTGGCCAAATGCGCGATTATTTCTTTCCTCTTCCTAATTTGTTGAGCTTCGGAGGAGTACCTACAACTAGGGCTGAGCAAAAAATCCGATTATCCGAACCGATTCGATATCCGATTCGAATCCGATACGAAAAATTGGATATCCGATCCGAAAATGGGTTTCGGATCGGATATCCGATCCGAAATATTCGGATATCCGATCCGAAATATTCGGATATCCGATCCGAAATATTCGGATATCAGTTCTCAAAAGTTCGGATATCCGTATCCGATCCGAAAAAAGAACTACATTTTACAGAAACAAGTGGGCTGCGTCTTTGGTAAACTTAATGATGAAAATGGCCCAATTACACACCACAATGGAAACCCTAAAAATGTGATTAAGAGCCATCCTATATAAACTTCCATCCTACCATAACTTCATTTATTTTACTTCTCCATTATTCATTCTACCTCAATCTACCACCTAATCAACATCGCAGACAAAACCCGACAACGCAACCGCCGCTACCCTCGACAACGCTACCACCGCTACACACTACGCTGCCATCATCAACACAACAAACACGATGCCGCCCTCCAAACGCCACAAATACTACGCCGCCACTCGAAACCTGTACAAAGATTAAAACCTTGTTCCCTTCTCTCCAATCCTGTATTTTTCTAACTGTGCGTGTATAGATCCTTCCTATTTTGAATTTTTGCCACATTAAAGATTACAAAGGTCTATATTTCAGATCTCAAGTTTTGAGCAACCAAGCATATACATACTGATTGTTGCTATTCAACACACTTGAATTTATAACTGATAATTGAGTAATGGTCTGATTAAAATGTATAATCAAGGTGGTATGAATACTTTTCTGGGTTTAGCTAAGGATATTACTCCTACGAGATTAAAAATATCTTTTTTTTTTGGGTATGAAATTATAAATTTGGAAGAATAACTTGAAATCTTTGGAGAAATATTATTGAGTTGTAAAACTGATTTTTTTCGGATAGTTAACGGATAGTTGGATATCCAATCCGATATTTTCGGATATTAAATTCGGATATCCGAAGTAGTTCGGATCGGATATCGGATATTGAAAATTTGAAATTTCGGATCAGATATATGATCCGAAAATTGAGTTCGGATCGAATATCTGATCCATGATCTGCCCTACCTACAACAAGACACACTCACCTCACGAACACGTAGAAATTTATGGGGGGGAAGATCTACTTGAAAAACAAGTAGACACACTGTGTCTCGGAGATTCATCCTCTTGACTATTATCTTTCTTAGGAGTGATCCAAAAAATCACCAGGTAAGCAAACCATAACATAATACATCCCACGACTAATCTTTTGACCGTAAATGCAATACATCATCATCTGAAGGCAGATCTAACCCGGCCAATACACGAATCAACCAGAAAGGCTTCATTAAAGCTATTAGTTCTTATAACAATAAAAAACTCGACAATACGAACTATCGCCACAAAGTATAAGCGACATGACACCCTTAACCAATTTGACGACGACATAAGAAATCTAATCCCATCGGAAAGAATTCAATATAGGGAGATTATTAATATTAACATCACAAGAGATAAGTTAATGATCTGCATTGAATTTGCTTAAGTCCACCACATACCGAGACACCCAACACCACTAACCAACCCTGAGCCACACAATCCCAACCGACACAACCACACAGATTAACACAAGTGAACCCGCAATCATCCCCGACAACCACGAATAGCCTCCGAAACTCAAGTCTGACATAAAAAAACCACCTCCATCAACACCCAAAAGACAAGACTAGGAGACGCTGACCACCAAAGTCAGTCCGACCAAACCACTACCCGACCTTCGACAGACCGATGAAACCCAATAATGCCACACAAGACCACAAAATCAAGATGCAAAGGAAAAATCGACCCCAAAACAAACATGCAAAGACCAAACCGATGGGGAAAGGGGCGAGGGAAATGTGTGATACACGGGTTCGCAATCCTTAACTTTTAAGCTAGGTTATAGGGTTGGTTCTCCCTGGAGATGACTTCAAATTAATATATATATAAATTATACGCCTATATCTATATAAGTTATTGGGGAAACTGCGTTAAGGGGACCTCAACGCATGATAGCTATGTCACACATTTGAGGGCTTAAAATATCGTTTCGTGTGAAATTAATTTTAAGGAAAAAGACCGAGGCCGTGGCGCGCGTGGAATCGTGGACGGAGAAACGAGGGACAAGAGTAGAAATACGCATTTTTGGAGTCGCCACCAACTTTTGTTGGAAGTTGGAACCGTTCGAATACCTCATGTCATGTCAAGACATAAAGCGATGACATGAACACTAAGAACTCGTTACCCTTAGAATTCTATGTCTAGAATGACTCTCGTGGATGCCAATGAACACGAATGTTCACAGAGATCTGGAGTAAGGTGTGAGGGTACGTATTAGGAAGTTCTTTAATCGAACACCTAATCCCGCCCGCCTCGGTATCGGCCTCTACTAATGATTAGGGAAACTCTTCTGTAGTCGATATGTTGTCGGTTATATGCATGCAATGCAACATCCACATTTTAATCCTAACATGTGAGCTAGCTATGTCAGTTAACATGTAGTTTAGCATTCAATTGAGTCAAAATAGGATTTAGGGCTAATTGCATGTGAAAAGCAAATAAATCATACAATACAATGATTAAATAAAACTATAAAGGAATTACAGAGATTACAACGAATACGGGATCTATGTCGGAAATATGTAAAAAGGAAAGGTTTAAAGAAAAGGGAAGAATAAAAGACTAAACGAACAGATTAGCAGCGATACTAGAATTAATAGTCGATTAATTAGGCAATTAAGGCTACGTCGGAGCGAATCAAGAAGATCAGAGACAGAATCCAACCCAGAACAGGCGCAGCATGTGATGTGTCCTCTGGAAGAGGCGCATCACTCTGTGGGTCTTTTCTTGAGTTGGGTTCTGGCTGTAAAGCCAGAATCACAATCAGTTAGTATTCCTTTGTGTATTTACGGTTTATTAATGATCTACAAGTCGAACTGAAGTGATTTAATAGATATATTAATTACACTAAATATATCAAAGACGAATCTTAGAAACTAGATATGATCTAAAAGATGACAAAAACCCACTAATATTGATTATTAGGGATCTAAGTCAAGACAAAAAAATACCTAATTAGATTAAAAGAAGATTTATAAGAAATAATAATAAGCTAATAAAGGTTTTGAAAAGGGTTGACATAAATCCGACATGAATTTTACATAAGATGAAATAAAATAAAAAATAAAATACAAAAGACGGGATTAAAACACCCTCAGACTTACATGTTGACGAAACGAGATTAACTAAGTTGCGTTTTAGCGATAGCTCGACTCGAATGTAAAGAGAGTGCCTTCGTAAGAGGCTCGAAAATTGATTAGTTAAGTTGATTAAGTGTAGTGGTCAAATTGGTAGGTCTATGCAAAAACGTGACGGGAACCCAGAAAGATCCGAGCTTACGTGGTCGATTGATCAAGCACGTAGATGTGAAAATGCTTAGAGGAAGGTCTAGAATGCAAAGAGAGAGAAAGAAGGGGCGAAACACTTGTGTGCCTTTGAAAGTGAGCACGAACCTCTCCTTTTATAGGGAGAAATCCGAAGAGTTTTGAAATAACTCGAACACAGAAAGAAATCGAGAAAATATTCCGGAAACAGGAAAAACGAGATGGGGAAGAGGCGCAGCAGGCACTGCGACTCTTTGATCGTGCTTGTCGCGAGCCCGATACAAAGATAAATTACCCAGACTAGGCTAATAACAAATTAATGTAATTAGGGAAGTAGGGGTCGATCCTCAGGGAGATGGTG
>JAIUZE010025196.1:0-16570 GCA_022085475.1 Heliosperma pusillum | reverse complement strand
TAATCATATGATCAAAAAAATCAAGATGAACCAAAAAACTAAAGAACCAAAGCTATGTCAACATTTATCAGTCGGTAACTCGGAATCGTTACCTAGCTAGCCTTAAAATCAAGTTAGCCACCCCCCCCCCCCCCCCCCCCAAAAATAAGAAACTAAGAACTAAGAAAAACCCGTCTTCTAGTCTTCTCCTTAAGAATATACGAAGAGTCAACCAAACTCGTCTCAAAATCTTCCCCTATAAGAAATGACAAGAAAACATTATTAGAACTTAAAATATGATTTTCCATAATTAAAGTCTTGAAAACGATTTTGACGGAATTGGAATTAAACCATACGTGAAGATGAGGAGCGAAGAGGAGAGTCTAGAAATATAAATTAGGATGGATTTAATTAAGAAACGAAGATTTTATGAAGGTTTGGCTCAAGAACGATGAAGAACGGATGAAGAACGCGAAGAACGCTCAAGAACGATTAAAGAAAGTGATATTTTGATCTTAATTTGATTTGTTGAAAAATGAAAAGTTGTTTGTGAGTAAAGTGGGGTGAGGAGTGTCGTGTAATATAGAGCAAATTAGTGAGTTGGGTTTTGAAATTGTGTTTATGGAATTGACCCGGTATAATAATTATATTACCGTAATTAATTAGATATTAAGTTAATTGAATTAAATATCAAGATATTATGTTATTCTAATGAAAAGAAATAAAATATCAAGGCTAAGAGAGGAAGAAAAACCGTGTGGTATGGATGATATCGGGTCAGTTTTGTAAACGATTTGCGTAATTTTCGTTAACTGATCGATAAAGTAAATAAATATCGAGATATTATTATTAGTTTAATCAAAAGAATTAAAATATCTAATGTGAGTGGAAAACGATGACCTGGGCGCGTGACTCATGCAAAGTCGAGTTTCGGTTTCGTTTCGCGCTTTACGATGAGTCGGGAATAATTAAATGATGTTCGGTTAAAAAAACCGTAACGTTATTTTTTAAATGTCCGAATAATTCAAAATAATTATATTAAATTATGATTAAATCTTAATAAATCTAAATAAAAAAAAGCAAAAATATTATTTTTTTGTAATAAAATTTCGGGTCGTTCATACTATTAGACGAGAGTCGGGAAAAGTCAACGGAAGTCGTTGACTGAAAAAGATTCGAGAAAAGTCGAAGATGACTTAAAAGTCAAGAAAAGTTTAGGACGACTTAAAAGTCAAGAAAAAGTCAATGACGACTTTAAAAAGTCAAGGAAAAGTCAAGACGACTTAAAAGTCAAGAAAAGTCAAAGATGACTAAAAACGGTCTTTTCATGGAATCCCTCAAAAATTCCAAATACGAACGCGGAATTTCAAAATAAGACTCGGAACAAAAATTCCTATTTTAAAAACTTAAGTTCTACTGAAAAGTGTTAGTAAAATATTTTTTACTAGAAAAATCGGGTACTTTGCGGGTATGTTACATTTTTCGATTGTCCTTATGAGCGTGAATAAGCAACGAGTAGTTCGAATTTATTGATTAAACTCGACCTAAGTAATTGCTTGTCGTGTGTTTGAAAACAAATAAATACGTAAAGCAAACAAAGAAATAAGAGACACAAGGATTTTTGAAGAGATTCAGTTTCACACTTTGAAACCTACGTTCACTATTTCTTGATTAATAATTTTAGTACCTTCCAACGGATTACAAAATTACTAACCCACTCGTACAACTAACTATAGTTGTAACTCAAAGTTGAGTACTGTTAACTGCTCGCTTCAAAGTTGAGTATCGCTAAATACTCGATTCTACCTTAAGTTAATAAGAAAGTGTTTTTGATTGTTCTGGGTGTTCACACAATTGAACGTATAAGAAACAAATCTAGCACTATTATCCAATAACGTATTTGTGAATAATAATCACGAGTATAGGCGGCTTTCCGAAATAAAGGTTTTTTGCAAAATAAATATTTTACTTGAAAATATAAATCACGTTTGCAAAAGAAGAATTCTAGTATGAAAAGCTTATTTTAAATGCATGGAAAGCATGGGTATTTATAGTAGAGAGACAAACTAGGTTTTTATTAGAAACCCTAGATCTAGCCGTGGCGTCCTTGAGCAACAAGAAAGGTATATAAGTTAAATTTACAAACCCTAATTAACCATGTGCCTCCCTTGTGAAACAAGAAAGATATTAGGTTTATATCTTAATTAAACCCTAATCCAACTAATAGATAGCCCATGTGGACCGCTAGCCCAACACGTGAAACCCTAATCAGTTTTTAGGCTAAGTA
Source organism: Heliosperma pusillum (assembly GCA_022085475.1). Classification (NCBI taxonomy): domain Eukaryota; kingdom Viridiplantae; phylum Streptophyta; class Magnoliopsida; order Caryophyllales; family Caryophyllaceae; genus Heliosperma; species Heliosperma pusillum. The sequence goes on along the minus strand of JAIUZE010025196.1, from coordinate 14,304 downwards.
AGACAATTCGGGTTTAGGTTTGAACAAGTATGAAACCCTAGATAGCATGACAACTCATAAATTGTTTTACTAATCAATAGAGAATCATAATAATATTTAAACTAAATAAATTTAAATCTTAATCTACTATAAATACTTTTCTTTAAAAGAATTATTTAAAACTGAATTCAAAACCGTTTTGAAAAGTTAAAACAGCCGCCCTATATTCGCAGCTCCAAAGTTATAGTAAGATCACCTATAACTTTGAGCTTGGTAAGTAAGGTTAAAGTTAAAACAACTTTAACTCAACTTCCCAAAATTAATATTGAAATAACCGTTATTGGACGACGACCTATACTATAAAATCTTCGTGGAGATCTTCAGTATGTTGATCATCAAATCACGAGCTCTTCATCTTGATCTCCAAAAGCTTCTTTAAGACTTCGTCTTTGATCTTGAGCTTGATAGTCACCAAATTTATAGTAGAAACACCTATAACTTAACTTTACTTCAGCAGTTTCAAAGTTATAGTACAATGACCTATAACTTTGCTTCACAAATGATCAAGGTTATAGCTAAAATAGCCATAACTTCAGGTGCAAAACCATGCTTAATCTAATCAAGACTAAACAAACGATTACAAGCACAAGAATATATATTATACAAACATACATGTCATTATCAAAACATAATCATATAACTATATGGTTCAATAAATTCCCCCTTTTTGATGACGACAAGCCTCTTAATTATTTGTGACTAAGGTAAGCTCCCCCTCAACATAATACTTTAAAAATCATAGTTGGGTAGAACGCAAGATCAAGACATCTAGAGCTAAAGTATAAGCACCTAAGGACCTTAAGAGACTTAAGGTCTTGACAAGGAACAAGCTTAGGCAATAAACTCAAATCAAGGTTATTTCCCCCCCTCTTGACATCATCGAAAAGACGAGAAAAGATTTAGAATGACTAGAATAATATAAGCCAAAGCTATTATAGAACCAAGTCAAAAGCACATATCACAAAATGAAATTAAGTTCCCAAAAAAGAAATTATGACATCGTCTATGGTAACTACTAAGCAAAAACTAACAACATAATCAAGTCATAACCAAGGGAATGAATAATATGGCTTAAGATTTTAGGAGATTATAAGCTAAGTATTTATCAAGCTGAGATGTGATTTTGAGTAGGCTAAAGGCATTTATTAGGTCTAGCAGTCCACCATCCACACTCAAGTCCTCAATCATAACGAGAAATATGACCCCAAATATCTCTGATGAAATAGAAATTCAATCAATAACACCTCCTTAACACCAATACTGAATTTTGCTCCATCATACGAGTAACACCACATTCCATAACCACAACGACGTATTTTCAGTCGAATCCTCCAAAACATTTTCTTCCCTTTTTTTTTTGTTTCAGTAAGCATCAACACATTTTTTTTAATACTAGCTTAGCATCAACACGGTGTATGCATTTAACTATCTTTGATACAAGAACACCTGAAACACTCCAACTCAATGTACCCGAGCTCCAACAACACTTGTCAAATTATTCTTCCTTATAGAAATTAAATTCGGTCAACATACGAGTTAGAAATCGTATCTTTCAGCACCAACCACACGCTGTAGTAACTTCTCTTTCCCCAAACTTCTTTGGACTATCTTTTTGGATGGCGGAACGGAAGACGGATATAAAGATTTCTTGACAGATTTTGTGCTAAAACACGGTGACTAACGCAAGGGTTGGGTTTGTTTGTGATGGTGATTGTGTTTTAGAATAAAAATGATGAAATAGGGATAATATTGTGAGTATGGTAAAAGTGGGTAAATAAGTGGTTATGACAAAATAATATAATTAATTTACGCAAAGCAATTAACATATCAATCAATCTCATAATATAATACACACTTCTTCATAGATTATATGTAGCAGCGGAATATACGGACAGAGTCATACAATCTCGTCAAAACTAGTCAGTCACAGGAGCAAGAAACATTTATGATGAATTTAATTACCACCAATTAAACCAATTTCCAACCGCAAAGTCTCAAAACGTTCTCTAGCTAATGCTTTAGTTAGAATGTCAGCCCATTGTTTTTCCGTACTACAAAATTCAATTCTTATGTCCCCCTTTTCTACTTGGTCTCTTAGAAAGTGGTATCTAATTTTTATGTGTTTTGCACGCGAGTGTTGCGCGGGATTTTTCGAAATAATTATAGCACTCGTTTTGTCACATAAAATAGGTATACACCCAACATCCACACCATAATCAGATAATTGTTGCTTAAGCCAAAGTAATTGAGAACATACCAAGGCTGCAGAAATATATTCAGCTTCGGCAGTAGATAAGGCAACTGAATTTTATTTCTTAGATCCCCATGAAATGATGCATGGCCCAACAAAGGTAGCTATGCCAGGTGTACTTTTTCTATCAAGTGAATAACCTGCATAATCTGCATCTGAATACCCTATGAAATCGAAATTACATTCAAGAGAGTACCATAGGTATATTTTAGATGTACGAATTAAATACCTCAAAATTCTCTTAACTGCAACCATATGTGATTCTTTAGAGCACGATTGAAATCGAGCACAAACACATACACTAAACATGATATCTGGTCTACTTGCAGTTATATAGAGAAGTGAGTCAATCATACCTCGATGAGTCGTCTCATCGACAGACTTACCATCTTCATCTTTAGTTAGTTTCTTATCCGTGACCATAGGAGTGGCCATAGGATGAGAATTCTCCATTCCAAACTTTCCGATTAGCTCTTTGATGTATTTTTGTTGGTGTATTATTATACATTTTTTTGTTTGTTGGATTTGTAGTCCAAGGAAGAACTTGAGTTCTCCCATCATGCTCATCTAAAATTCTGAGGTCATCAACTTTGAAAAATAATCAAAGAGTTTATTATTAGTTGAACCGAAATAATATCATCTACGTAAATTTGTACAAGTAATAAATATGATCCCTCCGATTTAAGGAATAAGGTTTTATCGAGAGATGCTCTTTTAAAATCGCTTTGAACTAAAAATATTGACAATTTGTCATACCAAGCTCTTGGTGCTTGTTTCAAACCATATAAAGCTTTATCTAATTTAAAAACATGGTTTTGAAACTTGCTATCCAAGAATCCGGGGGGGTTGCTCAACACATACTTCTTCTTCCAAATATCCATTAAGAAACATGGTCTTAACGTCCATTTGAAATAATTTAAGTTCTTTGTGAGCTGCAAATGCTATTAATAATCTAATAGCCTCAAGACGAGCTACGGGAGCGAAGGTTTCATCGTAGTCTATCCCTTCTTCTTGATTGTATCCTTGAACAACCAATCTTGCTTTGTTTCGCACAATAACTCTCGTATCATGCAGCTTATTTCTGAACATCCATCTAGTGCCAATGACCGATCGTTCCTTTGGTCTAGGAACTAAGTGCCAAACTGTGTTCCTCTCAAATTGTTGTAATTCTTATTGCATGGCAACGATCCAGTCTAGTTCAGTGAGGGCTTCCTTGATGTTCTTTGGTTCAATGGTAGAAAGGAAGGAATAAAAGGAACAAAAGTTGTTCAACGATCTTCGTGTTTGAACACCTTTTCTTAAGCTACCAATGTTAGAGTCCATTTGATACGAATATTTATATTTCCACTTGGTAGAAGTCTCAGGCACTTCTTCATTAGAGTTTGAGGTATAACCTTCAAATGTTTCGGAATCAAGGGTTGTTCCCCCTGAATTCAATCTCGAGGTTATAGGTGAATTAAGTATAACTCTGGATTCACTACTCTGATTCAAATTCAAGGTTATAGCTTCATCAACTAGAACTTTGGTACTTAATTCCTTGTTTTGAGAGAAAGTTATAGTATCATCAACTATAACTTCAGCTCTCTTTCCATTATTATTTGAAGGAGTTTCAAACTCATCATTTGTGCCTTCGAATCTCCTTTTCTTCTTCATCCAACTCTGGAGGATCATTCTTAGATAGTTGAAAATCAGGTTCATTTTCATCTTCCTCATCATCCTGTATAGGTTTATCAAACGAATCATTCTCATCAAAAATAACATGTGCACTTTCTTTAATGCATAAAGTTCTTTTATTAAAGACTTTATATGCCTTGTTATGATCAGAATATCCAATAAAAATTGTCTCATCACTTCTAGGGTCGAATTTACCTAACCTATTCTAACCATTGTTATGAACAAATCATTTACTCCCAAAGCACCGCAAGTGGGATATATTAGGTTTTCGACCTCTAAGGAGTTCGTAAGGGATTCTCTTTAAAATAGGTCTGATCATTGCACGGTTATGAATATAGCAAGAAGTGCTAATGGCCTCAGTCCAAAAGTTGCGAAGAAGACCACTACACAAGAGCATTGTCCGAGATATGTACTCTAGGGTCCTATTCATACGCTCAACTACACCATTTTGTTGTGGGGTACGTGGTGCAGAGAAATTATGCCCTACAATATTCAATGAAGGCTTGATTATCAAATTCGGTGCCCTGATCCGTACGAATAGAAACAAGATTAGACTTATATTTGTTTTGGACAAGTTTCATAAGACATACAAACTCATCAAAAGTCTCATATTTGGAGTTGAAGAATATAGGCCAAACATACATTGAGTAGTCATCAACTAGAACAAAGACATACCTGGATCCTCTTCTACTTCTTACCTTCATTGGACCACAAAGATCCATATGCACAAGTTCTAAGGAATGATTCATGCTTACTACTCTTTTAGGCTTGAAAGATGACCTCACATGCTTGCATCTGGCACAAGTATCACACATCTTTTATTGGTCAAACTTGATTATGGGAAAGCCTTCGACCACGTCTCTCATCTTTTGAGGTTATTCAAAATAGGAGAGCTTATGTGACCAAATCTTTTGTGCCATAAGCACGGATCATCTAAAGTAACTTTCATGGAGGTAAAAGAGTCAGTAGGAATAGCATTCAAGTCAATCATATAAACATTCCTTTTGCGATGACCCTCAAGTATCACTCTGCTAGTACCTTCAATTATAATGCGACAAGTATTTGAATGAAACACAACCTTGTTTCCTTTATCGCATAATTGAGATATACTTAGTAGATTGTGCTTGAGACCATCAACCAAATATACATCACTAATTGAATGAGAAGAGGATATACGAATCTTACCAACACCAATAACTTTACCTTTATTGTTATCTCCAAAGGTGACCTTACCTCCATCAAAATTTTCAAGTGAAAGAAATAAATTCTTTTTTCCGGTCATGTGTATTGAGCAACCACTATCAAAGTACCATAAGTTATTTTCTTTAACAACCACATGCAAGATAATTTAGATACATTTCTTAGGTACCCAAGCAAGGTTGGGTCCTTTAGTGTTAGTTACCCTAAATATCATGTTTTTTCTAACCCAAACTTGTCTTATGATCTTCTTTTTAGGGTATAGTCTACTAGGAGGTGTCTTGGTCTTTTGGTGTTGTCTAGGTCCCCGAGATTGTTGCTTCTTGGATTGTTGCCTTTCCTCAGGCAAGTTAGGTTTCTTCTTATAAGCAAAACTCATATCGTAGAACCAACGATATTCATTATTTTTGACTTCTTCTACTAGGGGTTCAGGATTAGGACACATGTCCTTTTCCTCTTGTATGTTAGAGGCTTTGACAACGTTTATGTTTTTATTTAGGTCTTTTGTGTGTTAAACACAGTTTTCAATGAGATGGCCCGTATGACCACAATACTTACAAATAAGATACTCAGGTAGATTTACATATTTTTGTTCTTCTAAAATCACGTTCAAAAGGAGTATATTTGCATTTAAACTGATCCCTACGGCCGTAACATTAATGACCTAACACTACTACAAAAACAGTCTATGACAACGGTTAAAAACCGTTGTTATATTAAAAAGCGGACGTTGTTAAAGCCTCCGTTGTTAAAGGTTTTAAAAACGGTTCATATTTGATGAAAAATCCGTTGTTAATATGTTTAACAACGGTTAAAAACCGTTGTCGTTACTATCCATCCGTTGTTAAACGGTGAAAATAATTTTGGTGGGAAAGATACAACAACGCTTATGTTAGTAGAAACCGTTGTTGAAAGTTTTAATAACAACGGTTATCTTATAAAAAACCGTTGTTAAAATCGTTGTGAACATGTTTAACAACGGTAAAAAAATCGTTGTTATTACTAGCCAACCGTTGTTAAAATGTGTGAATAATTTTGGTGGGAAAGATACAACAACGATTTTGTTAAAAGAAACCGTTGTTAAACGTGTGTGTAGTTTTGGTGGGAAAGATTATAACATCGCTTAAGTTTTTCAAACCCGTTGTGAATATAGTTAATTACAACGGAGTATACTAAGGAAGCCGTTGTGGAAAGTTTTAATAACGACAGGTATATCAGAATAAACCGTTGTTAAAAGTATGATTATGGTGGGTAATATGTAACAACGCTTTTAATGAATTTTAAAATAACCGTTGTTATTGCTTTTATTATTGTTTTTGAAAAAAATTAAATTTGTTCCCCTGCCAGTGAAAATCCTGCATAAATCAGCAGCAGCAGCACGCATAAACCACTTTCAGCAGCAGCAAAATGATATATATATATATATATATATATATATATATATATATATATAAATCAGCAGCAGCAAAATGATATATACAACCAAAATGATCTCCTTCAGAGCAATTCATACTTACAATTTGCTCAATGACTTCTACAAATTAAAGTTCCCTATCTTCCAAAATGATATAAGTTTCATTTATTCTTCCTTGCAATAATGTTCAAGGACGTATTTGCCCCACAAGTCCCTTGCCTCGTCTATTTGGTGCTTTTTGTACTCAGAGACATGTGGCGTGGTGATTGCATACTGCGGATAAAACAAATAAAAGACATTGACTTAGGGTAACAACAGTAGCATATATAACAACATCAATATAGCAGCAAAGAGATCAACTCTAATGAAAAAAAGTATTAGCTTCATTAAACTACTAACCCTTTCTGGAATGAGGATATATCTTCGCCTAATAATCTCCAACATGAAACGACAAACGTATTATCCACATTGTATGCTATCCGTCTGTTTAGGGACCTATTATTACATAAAAAACGAAGAGACGAGAAGGAAATTACCAATTAGTTTAATGCGTAATTAAAAAAGACAGATGTCATGCACTTAAGGTATTGTATTTGCGCATGTACCCCTGTTATCGCAGTAAAAGTAGGGCCATCATCAGAATCTTCCGTGGGTTGATCGCCGTTAGCTGTTTTCTTCTCAAAGGCCCTTTAGAAAAAAAAAAAAAAAAGAGGCAGAAACTCACATAAATATATATGTGTAGTAGTGAAGATAATAATAATTGAAACTTAATATTATGTGCCAAATCAGTATTATAAACTTACTTAATAATCAACTTCTTAAAGGTTTCGGATGGTTGTTATGCAAAGAGTCCAACCAAAAGACTTTCTTCTTGGTCGACATGATCGCTTCTAGCACCCAATGTCACCTAGATCGAGAGACACATCATTATTAACAAGCACAACATCATAACCAAACATATAAAAATGCAATTGTGTTTGTAATCGTAATATTAATTATGTATTACCCGATTTCATTATAAGAGGCAAGAATGAGCCTTTTGTTTTTCGCCAATTCCTGAGCAATATAATCTATACGTTCTTCGTACGAAATCTTCCCGATATGCATAGATAAAATATAAGGGCACAGGAATCCGTATAGATCATGTGGACTCTTGCTCTCGGGGATCACAACCGATTTCAAGAACCTACATGACGGTTTTAATTCCGGTATTTAAAACACTATATCTTAGTCATAATGTTAGAATGTTGCATGATTTATTAAGAAACTTACTCCATCCAAACAAATAGGTGTTGAACATCAATCTCGTCAAGGCCAGCCCAAATGGCTAGAATCTCCCATGACAGAACTGCTTGACGTTCTTTCCCTAAAATATCATCCTCGAGCAAAATAATTATCAATTGCTCGCTTGCTATGCGAGCATCATCCTCCTTATAAAGGTCCATCATCGTCATCGTTCTTACGTTTTCCATGAAAACGTTCCCACTATAATCAGTAACGGGATAGACTCCTAACATCTTTCAGCTGTGGGAAATGATGCGAATTTTCTTTTGTGCTACCTGTCACACATCCTACATGTGGATAACTAAAATTAAGTACTTAACTAAACTAATCCAAACGAAACATATCCCAGTTCGAGCTATTTAAAAAAATTAAGTACTTAACTAAATACCTCATCAACTTGATCTTTCAATGAGGTAGTAGTAGGATTATTGTCTATCGGGTGATCAGCCGTGTGTATATTTTTACCTTACAAAAAAAAGTGTATTATTCTTTTTCAGATTACGTCAAAGATAAATAGTTATTTAAAAAAATCGAGAAGTAATACGTACATATACCTCATCAACTTGCTCTTTCAATGATCAGGCAGTAGTAGAAATTAAAATATAAAGAGAGTTTTTAAAAACATGGAGAAGTTAATTAAATACCTCATCAAGTTGTTGTTTCGACGAGGTACGAGAAAGATTGTCTATCGAGTGAGTCTTATACATGTTTTTTGTTACCTACAAAACAAAAATATAACATATAAATTTCACTAATTATGTAGGTGATGAACAAAGACAAAAGGCTGGATAGATGTATTTTTCTAACCCCGACTACATTCGGTTGAGTCGTACGCGAACGAGTCAGGTAAATGTGCTTATTAGGCCATTGGACAAAACATTGAACCGCATCTGCCAGAATTTGAAGGTCGTCACGGACTGGGACGGGCAGTTGAAGCGTTTCATAGCCCTTCAAGGCTTGATTTATCTCCACTTTTGTATGATTCGCCAAAAGTGGTACGCCATGAACCAAGATGTTTTCCGTTGATTTGTTGGGCATTATGTCTACGAAACCCCGGGCAACACGAAAAACTTTCTCGGATGAAGGGTCGGTGAAAATAACAACCTTCCTTTTTATGGCCTGTTGAATACACATTATTAATTAAATACCAAAATATAATAGAATTCATAAATGATCTACATACCTATTGCAGACTTCATGCATACCTTTACGATTATTGGCTCCTCATTTGAAGATGATGGGTCGTCCGTCTTCTCACCCGTCATCTCAAGTTGCATCCCCTGATTATTGTCATCCGTCTTCTCAGCCGTCTCCTCAAGTTGCAACCCCTTATCAGACTCATTTACCTAATAAAATTAACCAATCAAAGGCTATGATGTCAGAGGTTATAGCATTAGTGCTGGTTTTTACCAGTTCATGCAGGGAACACGCACCTCGAGTAAGGCTGTTTAGGAACCATTGTGTACCCCGAGTAAGGCTGCAATCACATATAACATTTGGCTGCTGGAAAGGAACAAATGCAGAAAAAAAAATGATAAAGTCATATTTACCTTATCGGCTTGAGGTATTAAAACTTCAGCATCACTAGCTATAGGTACCTCTTTTTGTTTTTCGTCGATCGATACTTCTTCCTCATGGGTAGTGAAGGTAGTAGTGTTCTCTGCCTCTTGACCAATCTGTTGCACCTCACCCTTTTTAATGACATCCTCCATCATCTTCAATTCTTCTTCGGAAGGCTTGCCTCCAGAATTTATTTTTAGTATCACGGAGGCCAATAACTGAACCTGCGTGCAAAAAATGTAGAATCAGCATTTTGTTTAAAACAATAACATGTGAGTTTTTAATGACAATATAAAATGGTACCATGTCAACCTTCCCCTTCTTTTTCTTCTTCTTTTTCGGGCTAGTTGTCCCATAATATTTCGTGACTCCGACATGTAATGGGACGCCCCTCAATCGACTTGGATGCTCGAGTCGGCCGATCGCTCTAGCAAGAACGTCATCACGACCATTCAGAGTGAATTTCCATTCCGCAACCTCCTTCAGTACATTCTCCTATAATATATTAAATAAACTTCATACGCATAAGAATAAATAGATAGTCAGACATACATACGCATAAGAATTAAACAATAAAGTTATTAAAAAACTCGTCTTAATAAAATAATACTTACTATGTTGGCCAAGACTTCCTGATCATATTTGTTACAGGTTCGGGATCCTTTAGGCGTGTGCCCTTCTTTATAAGTTACGTGTCGATTCAAGTCGGTCACTCCCTTTGACACCTACACATTAACTCAAAACTAATATATGTATACATGTGTATCAAGTCCAAATATCATTAAAAAAATCTAATATATAGATGCTACTTACGAGATTGTCTTCTATCAATCTGTAACCGCCTCGAGAACCATAATATACCCCTCGCTTCTTTGAAATGTTAGCACGATTTCTGGCGCTAACGGCCTTCAAATCATATAAAATCGCAAGTAGAGTTTTAGAAATTCCTCAAAAAAACAGCAGAAAAATGTAAACATATGACATGGATATTTAACCTGAAACTTTTCACTAGCTCGTTTCGCCTTAAAATTATCCCATTGTTGCTGAGTGATGTTGGGGTACTTTATCGGTGGGCTCTTATGCATCTCCCCCGTCTCCTTGTCGACATACAAGTGTAATTTGGCAAGGTCACACCTCCACTGCCTTAAGGCTGCCCCTGCCTTATGTAATAGATACTTATCATGGCAGTCGGGAATATCGAAGGCTTCCTGCATCATCATAGCATTCAATTACATGTTATATATATATATATACTAATAAGCGGCTGTCTAATATCATACCTTTATATGAATCAAGAGTAAATTCTGCAAAATAAAATGTTGTTTAGCTAAAGAAATTATGATACCTTTATACGGGTCAAGAGTAACTTATGCAATACAGGATTTAGATTCCTGAAGTCATCTAAATCAATAGGCGCAAACTGTCTGGTTGTAACTCCAATCCAAGTGGATAAATAGCCAGCATTTGGACCAGTAGGAACACCTTTCCCACTCCATTTTATAGGCAGCGACTGTTTTGCCGCTATAGTTGCAAGGGCTGCAGGGCACTGCGAAGCACCCCTCTCACCAGGCTTATCCCCCTTATCATTGTTTTCTTCTCTTTTCCGTAAACCCATGATAATCCTAAAACCCTAAAACCTTCAAAAGAAATGAAATAGTAACTGAACAGAGTCATGCACTCATGCATGCAGAGATTCTAAAACCCTAAGACTTTAAAAGGAATGAAATAGTAACTGAACAAATAAAGAGTCATGCAGAGATTCTATAACTCTAAAACCTTAAAAAGGAATGAAACAGGATGATAAAGAGAACGATAAAGAGAACAAAGACACGAAAAACAAAAAGATGAACTTCAATCTTAAAACCCTAAAGACGAAACACAAAAATTACCTGATGATGATAATGAGAATGTACAGGGTGATGATAAAGAGAACGAGCAGGATGATGATAAAGAGAACAAGGAGGATGATGATGATAATAAACAAAAAGATTTGTGTGTTTGTGTTGTAAACGAGGATGATGATAATGCGATTGTAAATTACTTGTGTGTTTAATTTGCTCTATTGTAAATTATTTTTTAACAAGAGAAACTATTGACAACGGTTATACTAAAAAAGCCGTTGTGATAGAGTAATGACAACGGTTAAAGTATACCCGTTGTTATATATTTTCACCAAAATGCGCCAAAATAAAAAGTCTAATAAACACAATGACAACGGTTTCTTTAGTATGACCCGTTGTTGAAAGTAATAACAACGGTAGTATTATAAAGAACCGTTGTTATAGATTGTGTGTTATTTTTAATTTTTCAGATACGCGCGCGCGGTATTAAATTTTGAGGCACGAAAAATTACGTTAAATTTATTTAACTTTACTTTAAATTTAATTTATTTATTTAATTGTATAATATATAGGTATAATACATCAAAATTGTTATGTTATTTAAATATTTGTACATATATATATATATATATATATATATATATATATATATATATATATAGATTTAGGATCCGGTGGAAACGATCACTCGGTGCAAAAAGTGGAAATGTACTACCCATCTCTTTTATTAACAAGCAGCATTACTACAAAGGCCCAAACCTAAACACACAAATGCCCATACACAATTAAAAGGCCCAAACATAAACTGACTCATCCCCATCCACAATAACCAGTAGGTTGCGACACCACCAGAAGACACTCTGACCAACCATCACCACCACCCTTAAACGTCGATGAGCACCACCACCCTCAGACTTCAAGGATCCATCCCTCCTCAAGCTCTAACCACCTCTCAATCACTCATCATATGTCGTCGGAGGTGACGGCGGTAACGCGCATCGACGAAAATACGACGCAAATACGCAGATTCGTCGACACTCTTTGTTGTAGCTTCCTCTCTTGTGTTCTATCTCCTAGCTGCTTTGACCTCCAATGTCGCCATCACTGGATCAAAATTAGTGTACCTGGTTTTTCTTTTGATGTATCTCAACCCAATTTTCATGTACCTGATAACTATTTTTATGTATCTATGTTAAGATACATTGAAATAGTGGCTAGATACATCAAATATTAGTGTATATACATCAAACAATTAGCAGTATCAGTGATGTCCGCCATTGATGGAAATACAAGCTTTTATGTTAAGTTAGTTAATTACCCATTGATGATGATGATGCAAGCTTTTATCAGGCTTTGTCCTGTGGTTTCATTGGCGTCGTCATTAAGTTGAACCAGAGTGATGTTTATATTGCGATTGCTCCGACAACAACGACATGTGCTAGGCATGGTAGGTGGCGACGACGCAGTTGTGATGGTGGTGGGGAAGGCGTCAGTTGTCACCGACGTCAGTGTATTTGGGATGGTTCGTTGTCGTCGACGTCGTACGAGGTGGTGGGTGACGTCGTAAGTGACATGTGGGATGGATGGAGGTATCATCGGCGTCTGGTGGTTGACGTGGTGTCTGCCGACGTCGTTTGCTGATGGTTGTGATGGATTATGGTGGTGGATCAAGATGATAATTGATAAGTATATATTTATGATGATTTGTTGGTAAATGGTGATATGTGTCAGTGGGTTGGTTTGATGTGATAAAGGGATACACATGACTTTTATTGAGTTCATACAGGTAGTCAATTAGTTCGTTTTCACTTTTTGCACCGAATGGTCGTTTGCACCGGATCTTGACTCTATATATATATATATATAGAGAATTGGGATCCGGTGAGAACCACTAAGATAATGAGAACCGTGAGAACTCCACTTACAGAATTTATTATTAAAAAAATAAGGACATTTTTGGATTCGGCGTAGAAATTTATGGCTAGATAACATACATCTTGGTCGAGAAAATATAAGTTACTAGCGGAAATTGAGGTGAGGTGAAATACGATTTATTAATTTCCATGCACCTAGTAGTCAGTTTCATGCATCTAACAATTTTCATGCACCTGGTGCTCATTTTAATGCACCTAGAGCCCAACTTTTCATGCACCTAGTAACTGTTTTCATGCATGTAGCAAATTTCGTGCACCTAGTGCTTGTTTTCACGCATTTAGAGTAATTTTAGTGTACAAATTGAATTTATGTACATTAAGTACATATTTTTTTTTAATATAATGAATAAATTTTGTTCAGTTACTGCAAGTATTTTGCTTGAATAAACTAAACAAAAGGTAAATGATCTAACAAAACTTTCGAAACAAGATTTGGTGGAGATTTAGTGAGGGTTCTCACGGTTCTCATTATGTTAGTGGTTCTCACCGGATCCTGACCCTATATATATATATATATATATATAGAAGCAGGATCTCGTGCGAACTAAGAGTTCGGTGCGAACTGTACGAACCATATAGTTGAACTGACTTTTAAGCATCAATACAAGGCCTATACCTATTTTAAACTACCCAAGGCCCAACCTTTCATAACCCATCCATATTTGAAGCAAACCAGATTCTCTCAACATCAACATCTTCATTCCCTGGAAGAGTTCCAGACTTCCACCAGTAATGGTCGGGGACCACCTGAACCGACCACCCAATCGCCGGCGGTTCGCACTCCTTCACCCGTCGCCCTTTTCACGGGCAGCCGCAATCCATATCGGTGTCGCCTCTTTTATTTATCTACCACTACCATCACTTGTCTTCACCGTCGGCCACCACCATCGTCGGAGCTCCGTCATCTTGGCGCTTCCAATAACTGCAATTCACCATCGAGGACCTGCTTGTCGCTACACAACCACAATTATTTTCTAAAAAAACAAGATGCATAGTTGTTGAAATGTTGAGGCGTGTGACCGAGCCATTGCTGTTTCTTTTGGTTGAGGCGCGTGAGGCGTGACCGAGCCATTGGTAGTCGTGGGGATGATGTTGGGGTGGTGCTGAGCT
>JAIUZE010025194.1:0-13318 GCA_022085475.1 Heliosperma pusillum | reverse complement strand
TAATTAGTTAATTATATTTATAAGGAGTTGTAAAATAAATTAACTAGACATTGTAGGACCCATTATATACTGAAATAATGATAATATATAACTTAAAAGTTAAGTATATATATTATTTATTCATTTGAATCATTTAATTGTTATATGATCAAATTAACACTTAATTATACTAGATAATTAAGCATATGATTATAAGTATTTGTGGGACAAATATCAAAAATCAAAATGGACCATTTAGCCATGAAGAGGCCGGATTCCACGTAGTGGAAGGAATGATTTTTGTTCTTTTCTTTTCTTACACTACAACATGTGATTATGACATGTATGACACATGAACATGATCATATACTATCCTACACTCTACCATTTTGCATGGGATTAAAATAAGCAAAATAAAGGCTCAAAATTGAGCACCATGACCGGCCATATGGCCTATATAAGGACATATTGGTTGTTCATTTCATTTGCTCAATTTTCTACTTGTTTTGCTATTTTCTCCAACTTCCCTCTAAAACTCTCAAATCAACTAATATTCTTATATTACTAGAGTAGTAATAAATCTAATATTAGTCACTACTAGTCACTTTATTTTTCTAGTCTAAAATTATAGTGATTGTTTGGGTTAGTTTGTGGGTGCATGTTGGAAGGAGACTTTCTACATTGAAAGTTCATTCTAAGGAGATCATCCTCTTTTTTTTAGCTCAAGATCAATAAGAAAAGGAGTTTCTTATTGTGCCCATATATACCGAAATTTCTCAATGTAAGAAAATTTCATCTTATGTTTATTTATACCTTTATATTTGCATGCATGTTACATAGATCATTAAATACTAAATTAACAAGTTAATTAGTAACTAATTAGAGGTGTCTAATTAGGGTCTATGGACTTTCAAAATTCTGGTAATAAAAGATGGGCCCACAGATTGTATGTCCGAAAGGTCGGTCCCTGCTGAGATGATAACATCGTTTGACGATTTTGAAGCCTGTCGAGGCGCGGGTATACGGAAGACTCTGTCAGGATTGAATCATTATGGGGATCTGCTCGGTTGAGGGAGTAACATTCTGATAATAAGAGACGAGCCCACGAATTGTATGTCCGAAAGGTGGGTCCCAAGCATTGCTTGTTTGTTTGTTTTTTTTTGTTTTTTTTTTGTTGAATTGTACATTTTGGATTGTTTTTGTACATTTGGATTTCGTCTCGGGCGAAAGCCCCCAGCTTTGGATTTTTGGATTTTGTTGTGGGCAAGAGCCCCCAGAATGATGTATATGCCTCATTTTGATTGTATATGATGGCATGAGTGCCTTTGCTGCTGTGTGTTCTCTGTTCCTGCAGGTTAGTCTAAAAACAGGTTTGGTAGACGACGGTTTCTGCCGTCATGCTGCCGAAAATCACATAGAAATAACATAATTGAGATCGCATAATTACATGTAGCATATTGGTGGCCTAAACTGGCGCAAAACGACCCTAAAAAAGAATTTTAAAGGAAATGTATAGGTGTTTGAAAATGACCAAACATGTGTAAGTGTTTGAAAGAAAGAAAGAGGAGTGAAAGGATTCCCCTAAAAAAATGAAAGAAAATGAATAAGTGTGCTCATTTGGCGGCCATGTCGTCCTTCGTCTTGAAAAGCAAACCCGACAAGGATTAGGAAATCCTAGATGAAGTTAGTTAGGAAACTGATGAGATTTTCTATTATTATTCTTATCGAATTTCAAATGCAAACGCAGATGTCCTTCTATTTACATTTAAAATAAAGACGGGTTGAATCCTGTGAAGGATTGCCTACGTATTCATAAAAAAATGAAATCAAACCCTGCGCGTAGTTCGAAATGTAAAAGAATAATCGTTTGAAGCGAGAGCTTGTAATGAACTTAGAATTCAGTTTATTTGATGACATGAGGATATCCGAATGTCAAAATGAAAGAGCATAGCGACATTAATTTTAATTGGCCAGAGGCCGGTTTTGTTTCGTGTCGCTCGAGCAGCACGTGGGTTTTTTGTTTTTTTGCCTGAATGAGTTTTGCCCTCTTTATAGTAACAAGCGCGTCGATTTACGCAAAACTAATGGTATAGAAACAAAATACTTTTGTGACTATATAAGCTTAGTGTACATCCATCGAATTCTTAGATGCTAAACAAGGGTTATAAATATGGAATGGAGTGGAAGGTTCTAATGGTGTTAGAAGACATTGGAGACCTGTGTATCTCTCTCACTCACCTAAATGAATGAAAGGATCGTCCCAAAGGGCATGGAGAGATGGTAACCGCAAATTGATTCGTCTGAAATACGTGAAAAAATGATTATTTTAGGAATTTGTGTTTTGTTTGTAATTTTTGACTGGAGAGATTTTTTTTTATACTTTGAATTTACTTTTGATTGTCTGGATTTGTCTTGTCTCGTGAATTTTTGAAAATATTTGAGACTTTTGATTTGAAGTCGTTGGACTGTTTGAAGTCGTCATTAGATTGTTTTTGATTTGAAGTCGTTGTTGGACTGTTTGAGACTTTTGATTTGAAGTCGTTGTTGGACTGTTTTTGATTTGATAGTCATTGGAATGTTTTCTTTTTGATAGTTTTTTAGGCATGATTGTACTAAAAATTTGATTTGACCCTTAGGTGAGCTAGTTTGTTAGAACCCATGGTAAGGACATTAAATTGTTTGGCATAGTATGCAATTTGTCTTTGTTTGATAGTCATATGAAATATAGGAATTGACAAATCAGGCAGAAAAATGAAGTTTCCAAACCTAGAGGTCACCTAGAGACACGTCGATCAAGGAATTTTCACACCACAAGATATGGAAAAGGTGGTAAATGCACACCCTTGTTAAGGCTTATTCTAAGAGGTCGAGTGATCTACACTAAAGAGATATGACCTAAAGTATTTTGAGTCTATTCTACTAGTTAAGGGTAAAAAGTAGAACAAGTGACTAATAAAAGTACATGTGCTCTTTTTCTTTTCTGTTTTTGGCAACTCAGAGAAGACTAGGATGATCCTATTCATTAACTGTAAATACCTCGAATCTACACCTTCCGCCAACCACCCAGTGATGATTGGGCCGCATGTTTGGTACGCAGAACGATTTATGACAATCCGTAAGTTTATCGTCAAGTGATAGCTCAAAAACTTGTGTCAACTCTTTGTCATCATCTACGTACCGATATGGTCGTTTTGACAGTCATTAGAGTCATTTTGGAGTCCGGGTAAAAAACCGCTTCATTTTCTATAAACCGTTTTTTAAAGCCGTGTCTGAACGCTCGAGAATATTCCGGATATTTTAACGTTTCAAAACTTATCATTTCTCGGTAAAAAATAATCATGTTTTATTTAGAAGAGTATTCGAAATCTACCGCAATTCCCATAAGGAAACGCGGAAATCTTTCTTTCAAAGTAGGAAACTGCTCGAGAAATGACGCAACAAGAGCTGCGCCTCTTCCAAGAGTCGCAGTGTCTGCTGCGTCTCTTCCCCAGCTCTGTTTGCCTGTTTTCGGAATATATTTTCTAGATTTCTTTCCGTGTTCGAGTTATTCCAAAACTTTTCGGAATTCTCCCTACATAAGGAGAGGTTCGTGCACACTTTCAAAGCACACGAGTGTTTCGCCCCTTGTTTTCTCTCTCTTTGCATTCTAGACCTTGCTTTAAGCATTTTGACAACTACGTGCTTGATGATCACTATTTCTACACATATTTTATGCTTCGCTTAGATACATATAACTCGATTTACCGTCTTTCCTTGCTTATTT
This sequence comes from Heliosperma pusillum, assembly GCA_022085475.1. Lineage (NCBI taxonomy): Eukaryota > Viridiplantae > Streptophyta > Magnoliopsida > Caryophyllales > Caryophyllaceae > Heliosperma > Heliosperma pusillum. The sequence goes on along the minus strand of JAIUZE010025194.1, from coordinate 9,576 downwards.
CTATGCTATTTTAGCTAGAATATCGATTCTGCCGCTTCTGTTATGTTTTAATGCAGATTGGATGCATTTGGAGCTTTTTGAGTAGATATGAAGCATGGCGGTATCGGATCGTAGAAGGTTAGGTACGGAAATCGAGAACGATAGAGAAGGAAGGAAAACGAAGAAACAAGACCTTTTAGAAGGATGCTCGATCGAGCAAGGCTGTCTGCTCGATCGAGTCGGGATGAAGGCTGCTCGATCGAGCGACATCACTTTGCTCAATCGACCAACCCAATATTCTGACGGCTTTTCGTATTTTCCTAAACTAGTTTAACCTAATTAATTAGATTTGTATTATAAAAGGAAAGCTCTTCTTTCATAATTAGGTATGCTTTAATATTAGAAACCCTAATTTTCTTTGCTTTGCCTCTGGATTTTATTCATCAAGACTATTGTCTTTAGTTCAAGCTTGTAATCGGTATTCTTAAATCTTTCTTTGTTTTTCAATTAATTACTTTCTACTTCCTTAATTATTCTTTGTTCATCCTTTCATTGTTGTTAATCATGTTTGCTTTATTTATTATCGTTGTTATTAATATCGTTATGAGTAGCTAAATTTCTTTCTACGGTTGAAAGGGGATCTAGGATTGTTAGAAGGGGTAGATTAATTAATTGAATTGCAATTGCATGGTTATCGTTTGATTATCATTTTAATTCTAGTTGTTTAATTACTGACCAGGATTAATTAACTAGTCTCGTGAATTAGTATTAACACCGACCGGGTTAAGACTAAGATAGACTACGATAATTGAATAGAACTCGTTTAATGATAGCGATCACATGTTAAATTGTAGATCTAAAGGACATAATTGAATCGACCGATCTTGTGACCTTAGATAACTTTATTGCATGATAGTTGACTACATCTTTACCACTAAACAATAATCCTAGTGAACCTGAGACCCTAGAGTTTTAATCTCATTGATTTCAATCTTTTATTCTTATTGTTATTATTTATTGTTATTGTTTGCTACTCCCTCCTATTCACTATGTTCTTCCACATTGGTTTTGGACAAATATTTAGTGGTATAATGATATGTGGATGTAAATGAAAGTAAGAGAAAGAATGTGCCGTCATACTTTATTATAGCCACAAAAGATAGACAAATAAGGAAAGTGGAAGATCTTAGTAAATTTGTCGTTTTAGGAAATGTGGAAGATCTTAGAGAATACGAAGGAGTATTAGTTTAGAAATACACATCTTAAAACCCCGAAATTGTTATTATAGAGACAAACCTAGTTTAACAGATTAGAATACTACCGCCTCCTTGTGGATTCGATACCTTACTTACCGCTGACTATTAGTTAGTAGTGATTTAGGTTTACTTTGATTAAGGTGACGCGACTTTACCCTTATCAAATTTGGCGCCGTTGCCGGGGAAGCAACAATTTTTTGTTTGTTTCTACTTAGTTTGTCTTTTTCTTCGTTTTAGGGAACCTAAGTTCCTTGAGACAGTTCTTATCCTTTTCTTTAGTGTTCGTTTATGCCCAAGTGTTCCAGGTCCGATCTCGTACCCTACGATTCCGAACCAGAAAGGACTCTCCGAGTTAAACTAAACTTTTGGAAGGAAATTCAAGAAGCGGAAGACTTGAGTACGCTTGACACAGTTTACGCCGAATTTATCGCAGAAAAACCATCCTTAGAAGAGGATACACATATTTCTGCACCCACTACAATCATGCCTACTTTAGCCAGCCATTCGGAGCCTACGTTACATCTATTCCCAAGGGATTCAAACTCCCTACTACGGATAATGGAACTTTTGAGATTCGTCCATCTTATATCTCTTTGGTGGAGCGAAACATGTTTGGAGGAAGCCCCACTGAGGATCCTGCTAAGCATATGGAGAAATTCACCAACTATTGTTGCTCTATTCCTTTAACGGGTGGGGTAACGCAAGATCAGATCAAGTTGGTGTTATTTCCCTTTTCACTACGAGACTGGGCAGAAGATTGGTTGAGTGAGTTAGATATGGATGCACTTGGCATCACCGATTGGAATTCTCTGGCTCTTGCATTCTATAAAAGATACTTCCCGCCACAGAAAACCAATGCCATTCGAAGTCAAATCACAAGTTTCAAACAAAGTCCCACTGAGAACTTCAATGAGGCATGGGTTCGCTTCAAAAAGCTTGTCAAGTCTGTTCCACATCATGGTTTTGATACTTGGTTCTTATGCAACCAGTTTTACAATGGGTTATATGATGATCAGAGGACATTGCTAGATTCTGCTGCCAATGGAAGATTCCAAAATAACACTACTGATGCTAATGCTTGGAAGTTGATTGATGAGATGGCTACTCACACTGCTGAGTATGGAAATCCCAGGGGTAATGCAAGGCGAGGAGGCTCGGACAATGTCGTTGCAGCTCAGTTGGGGGCATCAACTGCTAAAATTGCCGAATTACAAACTTCGAAATCCTTGGAAAATAAACAAACAGTTCATGCAATGGTTCAACAAGAGCCAACCTGTGAAAGATGTGGTACTATGGGGCATAATGCAGTCGAGTGTATGAGTACGGTTGAACAAGTACTTGCATTTCAATCCTTTAAGCAAGGTACACCTTACTCCAACTTTTACAATGAAAGGACGAGAGAGCATCCAAATTTCTCTTACCGAAGTCAGAATGTTGTTAATCCTACCCCACTGTCACCTCAGCAACAAGGTTCCTCTTATGTGATTCCTCAGAATCGCAATTCCCAAGGTAACTTTAACCGTTCCAATCAAGGTGGCCAAAACTTCCAACAACCTCCACCTCCACCACCTCCAAGTAATGATATGGCGGAATTGAAAGCCATGTTGCAGCAAAGTCTCATGATACAACAAAAGCAAGATGCTCATATCTCACAATTGCTCGCGCATAACAAGATAGTGGATACTCAAATTGCCAATTCAAAATCCACACAAACAACCGGGTAATCTTCCTCCTCAAGGACACCTTCCACATGAACAAGCCAATGCCATTACCTTGAGGAGTGGGACCCATTACAAAGGCCCTGAAATGAAAGGGGATGAAACCGATGAAAGTATGGAAGTTGCTGGTCAAGGTTCGAAACACAGCAAAAAAGGACCTGAAAAAGAGGTTGCTTGATCGAGCAACACCCCTCTACTCGATCGAGCAACCCTGGAAAAGTTCGAATATTCTGCTCGAGAAGTTCCTGAAAGTTCGTGTTCCGAAAAACTCGATCAAGCAACCCCTTTGCTCTATCGAGCAACCCATGATCAGGCTGGTAAGTCTTCTAATTCATCTTCAAAAGCAAAGGAAGCCAAGCCAATTGCCATTACACTTCCCTTTCCGCACCGCCAACATAAATCCAAGCTCGATAAATAGTTTGGGAGGTTTATGGAGGTGGTCAAGAATTTGCAAGTGAGTGTACCTTTTACTGAGTTGATCACTCAAGTGCCGGCTTATGCAAAGTTTATGAAGGACATATTGACAAGGAAGCGATCCTTTAATGAAGTGGAGACGGTTGCATTTACTGAGGAATGCAGTGCTGTGTTGCAATCCAGATCACCACCTAAGCTAAAGGATCCAGGGAGTTTTTCTATTCCTTGTAATATAGGTTGTTTAGCTATAGATAAAGCCCTTTGTGATCTAGGGGCTAGTGTTAGTGTAATGCCATTTTCTATATGCAAAAAGCTTAATATGGGTCAACTTACTGTTACAACCATGACCTTACAAATGGCCGACCGTTCTATTAAACACCCTTTGGGGATTTTAGAAGACGTACCGGTTAGAGTAGGGAAATTTTTCATACCAGTTGACTTCGTTGTCTTAGATATGGCTGAGGACACCCAAATTCCTATCATCTTGGGAAGACCATTCCTCCATACTGCGGGGGCGGTTATAGATGTTAAGAACGGAAGACTTACACTAACCGTGGGGGATGACAATATCATTTTCAACTTAGATAATGCAATGCAACACCCCATTCTAGAAGAGACATATCATAGGATCGATATTGTGGATTTGAATGTTGATGACTGTCTCTCTTTATGTTTAAATAGGGATCCTCTGGAGATTGCCTTAATTTCCAGCACTGCTGAAGCTGGAAGCTCACGGAGTAAGGAAGTGGTTGAGATGGAAAACTTGTTGACAGGAGAGGAATGCAAGTTACAAAAGGTGTATAGCTTAGGTAACACCCCTAAAGTTACCGAGGTAACGACACCTGAACTTGAACCCGACTGATGAGCAGTAGTGACAGCTGGTCACTACGCCCCCCATTTTGCAGCTGGTTTGGGGGAGGCTATGTCTATAAAAGCTGGTATTATCTATCCTTGTACTTTCTTTTATTGTATTTTCTTTTAGTTATTTCCCATTCCCTTTTGTTAGTTGTGTTCTTTAGGTTGCTGTTGTTGGTTGATTGTGTGATCATTGTGCTGTTAGCGTCACACTGAGGACACTGTGACATTTAGGTTTCGGGGAGAGTCTTTATTTATGTTGTGTGGTTATTTCCGTTGTGTAAAAGGGAAAAAATTCATAAAAATTGAAAAATTTACAAAATCCAAAAACATGTTTTTTATTTTATTAGGTCGAGTCTTGGTGAAGTTGAATAACAATGATGATAATTTGCATTGTTTCTGCATTTGAATCCCAAATAAGTTGTCCATGTACATTGTTTTGACTTACTATTTTTAAAAACAAAGCTCATAGTACAAGTCTTGACTGTTTTTGACATACCTTATGCTAACTAGATTTGGCCAATTTTTGTTGGTAAACCACTTAAAATTCTGAGGTCTATAGAGCTTTCTAGGCCAGGAACATCAATAAACTGGTCTCATTGTTTTTAGGCTTGAGTGTGGTACTTCTTGTGGAATGTGTAACATCAAATTGCATAAGTGTGACATTCGTTTCTTGATACTATACGCGTTCGTCTGATAAGTGCATGAGGAAAGGCGGTTCTTTTTGTTCAAATAAGCCTCACATAGCCAAAAAGACTTGATTTTATACCCTTATTATTGAGTTCTCTATGTTTAGCCCTTTTGAGCCTTTTGTAGCCCGTTTTACAAGCCATATAATAGCTACATTCCTAGAATTTGCCTACCCTATCGGGACAGTCGCAGTTGCATGTGTTTCTTATCTACTTGTCTACTATGGTTGGGTCGGGATTTCTGAAAAAAGAATATCAAATGGGTGTAGCAAGTATGTTGGCAATTGTGTCATTTATTCCCTAGTTGAGAAATGTTATGAAGCAAAAGATTTGAAAAGAAAAGTAAAAAAAAGAAAGATATGATGAGAAAAAGAAAAAAAAAGGAGAAAAGAAAAATATATGTTGCTTCATTGATTTGTTCAAGGGATAATGAAAGGGAATATACTAAAGTCTAATGCATTTTTCAGAGAGCAATATCGATATCTCTCTTGTGTTGTCAAAGTTTAAGATGATTTCTCTAGTCGGTGTTGGTTTGTGCTAGTCTTTTAGATTTGTTTTGGTAAGTGTCGCTGCGACTACCGGTCTTAGCCCCACATTCCCATACGTGCCTTGGCACAATCCACTTCTATACCTTCACCCATCAGCCTCCCTTTTTGTCCTGATTCATGTACTTTATAGCGAATGCGTATTAGTTGGGGAAATTACTATCACATTAGAATGCATGCATGTTTCATAAGTTGAGTGAGTGTTTCTATTTCTTTCTATCTTCACAAAACTCACCCTTACATAAACTTATGAGTGCTTGAGTGAATCCGCGAGAATCCGACAAATTGAGCCTTGCAAGATTGAAAGGTATTTGGTTTTGTCTATACTACGGTATCATGTAAAATCTTGGAATATGAGCTGCGTTTTCTACTTTCCCGTGCCTTTGAATTTGTTTTATTGGTACAACTTGGTCATTACTTTGTTATGGATATGGATAACTTGGGATTTGTATGTGCATTTACATTAGCTTTGAGTTTTTCATTCACCATTTGTATGTTTGTCTTTGTATAGTGTTGAGTGCTTTGCTTAGGGACAAGCAAAGGATTGGTTTGGGGGAGTTTGATGATCACTATTTATACACATATTTTATGCTTCCTTTATATACATATAACTCGATTTACCGTCTTTCCTTGCTTATTTCTATGCTATTTTAGCTAGAATATCGATTATGCTGCTTCTGTTATGTTTTAATGCAGATTGGATGCATTTGGAGCTTTTTGAGTAGATATGAAGCATGGCGGAGTCGGATCGTAGAAGGTTAGGTACGGAAATCGAGAATGATAGAGAAGAAAGGAAGGAAAACGAAGAAACGAGACATTTTTGAAGGATGCTCGATCGAGCAAGGCTGTCTGCTCGATCGAGTCGGGATGAAGGCTGCTCGATCGAGCAACATCACTTTGCTCGATCGAGCAACCCAATATTATGACGGCTTTTCGTATTTTCCTAATCTAGTTTAACCTAATTAATTAGATTTGTATTATAAAAGGAAAGCTCGTCTTTCATAATGAGGTATGCTTTAATATTAGAAACCCTAATTTTCTTTGCTTTGCCTCTGGATATTATTCATCAAGACTATTGTCTTTAGTTCAAGCTTGTAATCGGTATTCTTAAATCTTTCTTTGTTGTTCAATTAATTACTTTCTAGTTCCTTAATTATTCTTTGTTCATCCTTTCATTGCTGTTAATCATGTTTGCTTTATTTATTATCGTTGTTATTAATATCGTTATGAGTAGCTAAATTCCTTTCTACGGTTGAAAGGGGATCTAGGATTGTTAGAAGGGGTAGATTAATTAATTGAATTGCAATTGCATGGTTATCGTTTGATTATCGTTTTAATTCTAGTTGTTTAATTACTGGCCAGGATTAATTAACTAGTCTCGCGAATTAGGATTAACACCGACCGGGTTAAGACTAAGATAGGCTATGATAATTGAATAGAACTCATTTAATGATAGCGATCGCATGTTAAATTGTAGATCTAAAGGGCATAATTGAATCGACCGATCTTGTGACCTTTGATAACTTTATTGCATGATAGTTGACTACATCCTTACCCCTGAACAATAATCCTAGTGAACCTGAGACCCTAGAGTTTTAATCTCATTGATTTCAATCTTTTATTCTTATTGTTATTATTTATTTTTATTGTTTGCTATTAGTTTAGAAATACACATCTTAAAACCCCGAAATTGTTACTATAGAGACAAACCTAGTTTAACATATTAGAATACTACCACCTCCATGTGGATTCGATACCTTACTTACCGCTGACTATTAGTTAGTAGTGATTTAGGTTTACTTTGATTAAGGTGACGCGACTTTAACCTTATCAGTGCTTGATCAATCGACCACGTAAGCTCAGATCCTTCTGGGTACCCGTCACGTTATTGCATTAATCTACCAATTTGACCAACTCAACAATAATCAATCTTAATTAATCAATCGTTCCTATGGCGAGGGCACTTTCTTTACATTCGAGTCGAGCTGTCGCTAAATCGTTAACTTTAGTTCATATCTACATTTAAGTATGAGGGTGTTTAATCCCGTCTTTGTATTGTATTTATTTTATCTAATGTAAGATTCATGTCGGATTTATGTCAAAATCGTCTTCAAACCTTTTCTTTAGTCTTTCTTTCATTATTTCTTTTATTACATATTATTTAGTTCTTGACTTAAATTCCTAATAATCGATATTAGTGGGTTTTTGTCATCTATCAATTTTTGTGTTTATAGGTTAGCTTTGTTCATATCAAATCTCTAGATTCGTCTTTGGTATAATTAGAGTAATTAATATGACCTAAATCACTTAAATTCAACTTGTAGATCATTAATAAATCGCGAACTCACCAACAAATCATAACTCATTGCTATTCTGGCTTCACAACCACAGCCCATCGTAGGAACAGACGCAAGGTCTGATGTGCCTCTTCCAGAGGACGCATGACCTGTTGCGTCTGTTCCGGGCTGGTTTCTGTCTCTGATCGTCCTGGTTCGCCTCAACGTAGTTTTATTAGGTAATAAGTCGACTATTATTCGTATTATCGGTTCTAATCTGATTCGTTTTAGTTTTATTAATTCTTCTCTTTGTTTCAATTAATCTTTTAAACATATTTCCGACATAAATCATGAAATCCATTGTTATCTTTGTTCTTTTGTAATTTATTTCATAACCATTGTATGATTTAGTTAATCGTGTTCTCTCATGCAATGGAATCTTAAATCCTACTTTGACATAATTAATTGCTAAATTACATTGTAACAACCCGTAATTTGAAAGACAGAAATTATATTTGAAAAATAATAAATTTAATTTATTTTAATTTATTACGATTTATTTGAATTTATTATAATTTAATATAATTATTTTGAATTTATTCGGAATTAAAGAGTAGGTTTTACGGTTTAACCCCGAACGTCATTTAACTATTCCCGAGTCAACTTAAGTCCCGAAACAAACCCGAAACCCGACTCTTGCATGAGTCACACGCCCAAGTCAACCCTTTCCACTCATTTTAGATCTTTTGATTACTTTGATTAAGCTAATACAAATATCTAAGATATTTGTAACTTTATCAATCTGTCAGTTTAAATTACGCAAATCGCTTAAAAACAGACCCGATTACTCCTTCATCCACACGCCTCTTTTCCCCCTCTTAGGATTAGATATTTTCTTTCTTTTGATTAAGATAACATAATATCTAAATAATATCTAGATATTTGATTAAACAAATATAATATCTAGTAATATCTAAATATTTACCATAATATATTTATAAAACCCGAGTCAATCCCGTAACAACAAGTTCAAAACCCGACTCCCGTAATCCTCTATATTTACACGGCCCAACTCCCACTCTTACTCACTAATTATCTTTTCATTTTACATTAAATCAACTTAATATCTATTTAATACCTTCTTTAATATAATCATAATCGTTCTTCGTGTTCTTGATCGTTCTTGAGCGTTCTTGAGCAAAATTGTCACAAAACCTTCGTTACTTGGCCAACTCCGTCCTAACTTATATTTCTAGAGTCTCCTCTCCGCTCTTCATCTCCATGTACGTTTTATTTTCAATTCCGACAAAATCATTTTCAACACTTTAATGGTTGAAATCAAGTTTTAATTCTAATAATGTTATTTTGTCATTTCTTTAGGAGTTGAAGATTATGAGACGAGTTTGTGGGTGACTCGGAATATTTTAGAAAAAGATTAGTAGACGGGTTTTTAGTTCTTATTTTGGTGCTACTTGATTTTGTGCTAGCTAAGGTAACGATTCCGAGTTACTCGACGAATTAATGTTACATACTTTTACTTTAGTTGTTGTTATTGTTATTTACGGTTTTAAGTAGTAACATGTTAAGTTGTTATTATTATTATGTTGTATGAATTTTTAACATATTTAGTGTTTTGACATGTTGGATGATTTGTTCATAATCATGATTTTTGTATGAATGATGGTTGAATTGGTTGTTAAAAATGGATGTTGTTAATAAAAATCATGTTAGAAATAATTTGGAGTGGTTGTTGGTTTGGCCGTGAGAAGTGGCCGTGTAAGGTGGCTGGAAACCGACCCAAACCAGGCCGGTCCAGGCCGGTTCAGGCCGGTCTGGGTTGGTCG
>JAIUZE010025184.1:0-10920 GCA_022085475.1 Heliosperma pusillum | reverse complement strand
GGAATTATTCTTCTCAAGGGAACTTGAGTGACATCTTGCAAACACTTCTTGCCAATCAAGAGAAGGATAGGGAGGAGGCAAGGAGGGATAGAGAGGAAGCAAGGAAGGATAGGGAGGCTAAAAACCTTAGGGTGAACAACTTGGAAACCCAACTATCCCAAATGGCCTCAAATTTGTCAAAATCCCAAGCCTCAAGCTCCACAAGATTCCCATCTCAAACCATTCCCCCACCAAGGGAAAATGCTAGTGCCATGACATTGAGGGGTGGCAAGGAGTTGGAAGTAAACCCCCTTGGCAAAGGAAAGGAAAAGATGAAGAATATTGAGATGGAAACCATTGAGATTGAAGACCAAGGAGAATTGGTGGTTGGTCAAGAAGAGATATTGAGAAATGAAAAAGGGGCATCCACAAGCAAGGACCCCAAGGGAGACAATTCAAGGAAGAGCAAGGACACTATTGAAGATGATGAAGTGGAGGAGTACATACCGGAAGTCCCATTTCCTAGTGCTTTGATAAGCACAAGGAAATATGCCAAGGAGAATGACTTATATGAGACTTTCCGGAAATGTGAGGTAAACATCCCGCTTCTTAACTTGTTGAATAGTGTCCCTAGGTATGCAAAGTTCTTGAAAGAACTTTGTACACCTAGGAGAAATCCAAAGAAGGGAACCCATAAGGTTAGGGTGAGTGAACATGTGTCGGCCATTTTCAAACAAAATTTACCAAAGAAATGTGGAGACCCGGGCATGTTCACTATTCCTTGCACTATTGGGGGGGAAAGTTTTAAACGTGCCATGCTAGACCTTGGGGCTTCTATAAATGTCATGCCTCTATCTATTTATGAGACCCTAGGTTTAGGACCTTTGTCTAAGACCGGGGTAGTCATTCAACTTGCCGATAGGTCTAGTGTTTACCCCAAGGGCATGGTAGAGGATGTACTAGTGGAAGTCGATAATCTTGTCTTTTCGGCGGATTTCTACGTCTTAGATATGGAATCTAGCTCTAGTGCCACCCCTCTCCTTCTTGGTAGGCCGTTTATGAAAACTTCAAATACCAAGATCGATGTTTCAAACGGGTGCTTGACTATGGAGTTTGAAGGGAAAAGATTAACTTACAATATCTATGACTCCATGAGGCACCCGAGTGACCATCAATCTTGTTTCTTCTTGGATATCTTTGAGCCATTAGTGAATCAAATGTATAAACTTTGTGATAGAGACCCACTCGAGGTAGCTTTAACTAATCCCATGGAAGAGGAAGGTTTGCGCTTGTTGTTGGCCTTTGATGTGCAGGAATGTCTTGAAGAATTGGAGAAGGACGAGCCAATAGAAACATATGAGGAGCTCAACGTCATAGAGATGCTGAAAACAGGGCAAGGCAGTGCTCGACGCAGCCTGCGTCACACGACGCAGCCTGCGTCGTACGACGCAGCCTGCGTCGTACGACGCAGCCTGCGTCACTGGACGCAGCCTGCGTCCTGTACTGGCGAACCTATCCGAGTTGTTTGCTTTGAGTATTCCACTCCACAAGCCCCTCCCTTCCATTATCCAACCTCCTAAGGTCGAGTTGAAGACCCTCCCCAGCCATTTGAAGTACATCTTTCTAGGTGACAAGAACACCCTACCACTTATCATTTCAAGCACACTCACCGAGGACCAAGAAGGCAAATTGGTATCACTACTTGAGAAGCATAAGGAAACATTTGGGTGGAGCATAGCGGACCTAAAAGGGATAAGCCCGGTGACTTGCATGCACAAGATACGGCTTGAAGTGGATGCCAAACCGGTCCGACAACCCCAAAGGAGGCTCAATCCAACCATGGCGGAGGTAGTGCAAGAAGAGGTAATTAAGCTATTGCAAATGGGTATCATTTTCCCTATTTCCGACTCTCGTTGGGTTAGCCCAACTCAAGTCGTACCCAAAAAGGGAGGAGTGACGGTAGTCAAGAATGCACAAGGAGACTTGGTCTCCACCCGACCACAAACCGGTTGGAGAGTGTGTAGTGACTACCGCCGCTTGAATGCGGTAACATTGAAAGACCATTTCCCGCTACCATTTATTGATCAAATGTTAGAAAGATTAGCGGGGAAAGCTTTCTATTGTTTCCTTGACGGTTACTCGGGGTATTTTCAAATCCCAATCGCACCCGAGGACCAAGTCAATACCACATTCACATGCCCATTTGGTACATTTGCTTATCGTCGTATGCCCTTTGGTTTGTGTAATGCACCGGGAACTTTTCAACGGTGCATGTTGAGTATTTTCTCCGACTATGTAGAAAGGATCATAGAAGTATTCATGGATGATTTCACCGTCCATGGGGACTCCTATGATGCATGTCTAAAACACCTTGCTCTTGTCTTAGAGCGATGCCAAGAGTCCCATCTCATTTTAAATTCCGAAAAATGTCATTTCATGGTGACTAGTGGCATCGTTTTGGGACATGTAGTGTCGGAAAAGGGGGTTGAGGTGGATAAGGCTAAGGTTGACATCATAAAAACTTTACCTTATCCCTCTAACACCCGAGACATTAGGTCTTTTCTAGGACATGCCGGTTTCTACCTGAGATTTATTAAGGATTTTTCCAAGATTGCTAACCCTTTATGCAAGCTTTTGCACAAAGAAGCGGAATTTGTTTTTGATGACAAATGTAGGAAAGCATTCAATGACTTGAAGGAGAGATTGGTCACCACACCAATTATTCAAGCACCACGATGGGATCTTCTATTTGAAATCATGACCGATGCAAGTGACTATGCATTGGGAGTGGTTTTGGATCAAAAGAGTGACAAGGGACCCCATGTGATCCAATATGCTTCTACCCTCTTGAATGATGCTCAAAAGAACTATTCCACGACGGAGAAGGAATTCCTTGGTGTGATTTATGCTCTAGAAAAATTCCGATCTTATCTCTTGGGCACAAAGGTGATCATCTACACCGATCATGCCGCCATTAGATACCTTGTGGCAAAGAAGGATGCAAAGCCAAGGTGGTTGAGATGGATTCTTCTTCTAAGTGAGTTTGATGTGGAAATAAAAGACAAGAAAGGGGTGAAGAATGTGGTGGCGGATCATTTGAGCCGGCTAAACCATGAAGGAAGACCATCATGCCCTCTTGAGGAGGTTGAAGGAGGTCTTCCTCATGAGTCACTTTATGCTATACAAGTGGAGGAGCCATGGTATGCTACCATGGTCAACTATTTGGTGACAAAGCGGCTCCCAAGCCATTTCTCTTCTCATCAAAAGAGCAAAGTCAAATCCGATGCCAAGTACTATACATGGGATGATCCTTACTTATGGAAGTTTTGCCAAGATCAACTTGTGAGAAGATGTGTGCCCGAGAGTGAGATCCCTTCCATCTTACATCATTGTCATGACTATGCTTGTGGAGGACATTTTGGGACACAAAGAACCGCTAGAAAAGTGCTTGAATGCGGTTTCTTTTGGCCAAGCCTTTTTAAAGATGCCCACAAATTTGTAAAGACTTGTGACCGATGTCAAAGGGTGGGGAATTTGACAAAGAGAAATAAGATGCCACAACAACCTCTTCTATATTAAGAGATCTTTGATGTGTGGGGAATTGATTTTATGGGCCCTTTTCCAAATTCCGGTGGTTATTTGTACATCCTCTTGGCGGTGGACTATGTATCAAAATGGGTTGAAGCAATTCCTACCCGCACCGATGATGCCAAGGTAGTAGCCATTTTCATTCAAGAAAACATATTCTCTCGGTTTGGCTTTCCAAGGGCTATCATTAGTGATAGGGGGACCCATTTTTGCAACAAGGTGATTGGAGGCCTTCTCAAGAGGTATGGGGTGAATCATAAAATTTACACGGCCTACCACCCACAAACAAACGGGCAAGCCGAACTCTCAAACTGTGAAATTAAAGGAATACTTGAAAAGACGGTGAATCCGGATAGAAAGGATTGGAGTAAGAGGCTAGTTGATGCATTGTGGGCATATAGGACCGCTTTCAAAACCCCCATTGGCATGTCCCCATTCCGTCTCATCTATGGCAAGGCTTGCCACCTCCCCGTGGAGGTTGAGCACAAAGCCTATTGGGCTAGCAAATCTTTCAACCAAAACCAAGATGAGAGCGGTATGCACCGAAAGCTTCAATTACAAGAACTTGAAGAAATTCGCCAAGATGCTTATGAGAACTCTTCCATCTACAAGGAGAAAACAAGGAGATGGCATGATGGGATGATAAATCGTCGAGTTTTCAAGGAGGGTGATAAAGTTCTTGTGTTCCAAAACCGGTTTAAGCTCTTTCCGGGCAAGTTGAGGTCAAGATGGTTTGGACCTTACACCGTCAAGAAAGTGTTTACTCATGGAGCTATTGAAGTGGAGGGGCCCGGGGATGGAAAGCTCCTCAAAGTGAATGGCCACCGTCTCAAGCACTACTTCCAAGGATGTACCCGGGAGGGGGAAGAAGAGGTCTTGCTTGAAGACCCCATTTATCAAAGGTGAAAAGCTTGAAATAGCTAAGTCGAGCCATCGACTCTAAATAAACGGCAAAACATGTACATACTCTATCCTTGTGAATATTTCTTTGAAGTTTCTTTGTTAAATCTTAGCATTTAAGTTGTTTTAAGTTAGTTAGACATTGCATCAAACAAAATTTTTGAAGTTACTAACGGTTTTGTGAAGTTTTGCGAGTTTTTGGCCGCCTCGGGATGCGTGCCACGGATGAAAAGTTCGGGAATCGATGGAATTTGGATATTGGAGGTTATCATGGGCCATTGGAGTGAAATTGCAAGTGTGGGGGTGTTTGGAGCACTTAGCAAAAATTTTGCTAAGTGCATAAGCTAGGAAGACTCGGCAGTGCTCGACGCAGCCTGCGTCGTAGGACGCAGCCTGCGTCGTCACGACGCAGCCTGCGTTGTCAGCAGATTTCAGCATTTGTTCTATTCTTTTGCCCGTGTTCTTCATAAAACAAAAACATCTTCTTCTTCATTCTTTTTCACGACAAACACACCCAAAACCACCCCAATCCCTCAAAAATCCCTCTTTCTCACTTAAATCTTCCAAAACTTTCATCAAAAGCAATCCATTTCTTCTTCCTAATCATTATTTTACATTCAATAGCCCCAAAATCAATCTCACTCACCCTCAATCTCCGAAAATCCGGTTGAAAACCTAGCTTTTGTTTTTCCTCAAATTCGTTTTTTAGGAACTTTTGTTGGGTTTTTAAGGTTATTTGTCGAATTCCTACCTATTCTAATCATCAAGGAGCTTGAATCTTGTGGGAAAGCAAAGGTATAACTTCATACTCGACTTTTTCATTACTCTTCAAGTTTTTGCTCGAATTAGGCTAGAATTAGTCCTAGGTTGAGTTCCCCCTTTCCCTTGCTTAATTGTGTAGTTAGGATTGGACAAAGTTTTCTGACTGAGGTAAAGAAATTCAACAAACACTAGCTTTTTGAGGTGTAGAAATTTTTGCACACCAAGTGTTTGTTGAATTGCTTGAGTGAAAAACATCTTTCGAGTGATTGCTTGTTATTGTTGTAGTGTGTTTGTTTGTTAATTTTTGCAGAAATGGCACCAAAGATCTCCAAGTTGTTTGGCAAGGGGAAAAATAAGAGGGCCGCGGTGAGTGAGCCCGACACCGAGGTAGAGGCGGTGTTCATGGGCTATGAGAGGTTGCAAGCTCAATATAAGAAAATTTGGGATCAAATAACCACTCACCCTCTTGTAGCCACCAAATTCTTTTGCCCAACCACCCTCCATGCCTTAGGCATGTTCAACTTGACAAGGGACATGCTAGCTAAAGTAGGGCTAGAGGCTTATCTCGAGCCAAACTCCTGGGATTACACCTATAGGAGTTTCGCATACGAGGTTCTAGCAACCTTGTCGGAGTTGGATGTGCCCGAAGGTGAGGAGAAAGCCTACCGATTCCGATTGAACCAAACTTGGCATAATGCCCCAACTTCCGAAATCCGTCAAATCCTAAAAATCACCAAGCAACCCGAAGACATTAGGTGCCCAAGGGGCAAAATGCATATGATGTGGGGTAGCATTACCAGTGACCACGGCCCGTCTAAGGATGCCAAACTGTCAACCATCACCCACCCCGTACTCCGCCTAATTACTAGGTTCCTTACCACCATTTTCAACTCCGCGGGAGAACCCACCAAAGTGCCGGAGAAGATCCGGCTATGTTTGTGGACTATGCTTCCGGAGGGGTTAGGGATCCCGGATTGGGCCGATTTGTTTTTGAGAGCTTGCATCAAGCATAGGCAAAAATCGGCAAGGGCAAGCATCCATTGTGGGGGGGGGGGGGGGATTTCTTTCTTGGTGAGGCATTATGAGGGGGGCATTGGTAATGATCAAGCGGTGAACATTTGTAGGGGGTTGACGAGGTACAACCGTCTTGGGCTAGAGGAAGTGCATATGTTTAAGACTAGCAAAGAGCAACCCTTGAAAGGGTTTTGGTTGGGAAGTGACGGGCTAAGCTACATGAAGTTGCCAAGACCTCAAAACAATCCATTACCTAGAGGACCCGCGGCATGGGATTTTGAGTGTCCTAGAGAGGAAAGTTTGGGGGTAGGTAGTGCGGAGGAGGAGGAGGTAGAGGAAGTGCCTTTGAGGCAAAGAAGGAGGGTAAGGAGAGAGGGTGGTGAGGGAAGTGAGCATTTGAGAGAGGAGATTGAGATCCTTGCAATTGAGCAAGGACCTTCCCAAACCACAAATTTTGAACAACAACAACAACAACAACAACAACAACAACAACAACAACAACAACCACCATTCCATTTCCAATCACCATTCCAAAGCCACCATGATACCGACACCCCCATGTTTGATGCGGAGGGTCGTTCTAGCATACCCGTGGAGCCATGGCAACAACAAATGGCTAACTATTTTGCTAGCACCAATGACGTCTTGGCGCACATTAGTGGGAGGGTGGATGCCTCAAACACTTGGCAACAACTTCAAGGAGGTAGGCTTGAGAGTTTGGATGATTGGCACAATGTTGTGGAGGAGGGGGAGAGATTGAGAGCGGAGGCCGAGAGGGCTCAAAGTGAGGAATGGAGGAGGATGCTAGACGGGCAAGAGGAAGCCCGCCTATGGAGAGAGCAACAAGATAAAAGATGGCGGGAACAAAATGAAATGTGGGCCACCCAAAATGCTTGGAGGGAGCAAGCTACGAGCCACTTTAACGTTCAAAATGAGCGCCACCACACCTATCTTCAAGACTCCTATGAGGATGCGGTGGCACAAGAGGACGTCTATGGCTTAGTTAGCTCTCTCTTTGGGATGTCCATGCAACAAAACCCGGACTACCCAACTCCATACACTCAAGAAGTCCTTGATGAAGGCATGGAGCGAAGAAGAAGGATTAGAGAAGCAAGGGAAATGAGGAGAAACAGAGGAGGTGCCTCGGGTTCTTCTCATTTCGATAATTGATGAGGTAACATTTTTTTCTTCTCTCCTACAATGAGGACATTGTGTATTCTAAGTGTGGGGGAGAAGATTGTACATAGTTAGTTTTGTTTTGATGCCTTGTATTGTGTTTGTTTTTATTTTGAAAAGAAAGAAAGAAAAAAAAAAAAAGAGAAAAAAAGAAAAGAAAAAAAAAAAATTGAAAATCCCGGCTAGGTGAAAACCCACAAGGGTGGGCACCTAGGCAAGATTGGGAAGGTGGCCGAGGACGGAATGAAAACCCGAAAGGGCATTCCGGGCAAAATGAAAAATCGAGTTGCGAGCCACCAGTGAGAGGAAAGGAAAAGCTAAGGTGAAAACCCGAAAGGGCACCTTAGGGAAAATGAGGGATTTTCAAGAAAAAAAATGGAAAAATGAAAAAATGAAAAAAAAAATTTGAGCATAATTCTTCCTATGATGAGGATTTTGGAGGAATAAGAAGGGAGTGATAAGGAGGAAATTGGAAGGAGGCTAGCTTAGGACCCCATTTATTTTTATTTTTGAGTCACAAAACTGTGTTTCAAATTGGTGGATTTATGTTGGTGGTCGCTTGGTTGTGCAAATTGTGAAGTTTGGGGCCAACCAAGTAACCATGATTTGCATTAGTGGAGTAATAAGGGGGTGGTATAAGGAGGGGTTTTTGTATGGAGGTTGTTGAGAAAGACCATCTCGCTATGCCTTGGGATAAGGCAAAGATGGTCATACTACTTTATTGGGAGCTATAAGGAGGGAGGAGTTGATTTGAGTCGGAGTAGGTGGTATGTCGTGTCTTAGTCTTGAGGGATGATATAAGGAGGGGGAGTGAGAGAAGAGTGTCACAAGAATTGAGTCTTTTTATTTTGTTTTTGTCATGGGTGGATTGTTTAAGAGGGAGTATAAGAAGGGTGTAGTGAGGGAAGAGAGGTCAATGCCTCTACACACATTTTGTTGGGCTCATGTCATTTGTGCTAATCTCGAGTTTTACTCGGGACGAGTAAAAGTCCAAGTGTGGGGGTGTTTGACAACGTCAAATATTGTCGTGTCTAGTAGTAATTTTTAGAGTCTTTCGTTTTACTTTTTACGGGTCATTAGATTTGTTTTATGTTAATTTTAGTTTTTGTAATAATGTTAGTATTTAGTACTTTAAGTCAATTTTGAGAGTCAAATCCCGAAAGTCAATGAAAGTCAAACCCGAAAACCCGAGACCCAAAAACCCGGAAATTGGAGTGGGCTAGCAATGAATCACCAAGGTATGAAGACCAAGCCCAATGGGTCAATGGAAATCAAGGCGGGGTCAAATATCCTTGGGTCAACGAAAGTCAAGAAGGAAAACAAGGGAAAAAAGGGGCAGTGCTCGACGCAGCCTGCGTCAGCACGACGCAGCCTGCGTCAAAGGACGCAGCCTGCTTCATTTCTCAGCACGGGTTTTTCTCATTTTCTCGTCTTGTCTTTTGGAAGCCCACCTTTCAAGGCCCCTAGGTTTGCGGACCAAGGGTATAAAAGAAGAAATCTGAAGAGAGAGAAGGGCATCAAGCATTCAACATTCAACAATATATTTTCCTTAGATTTCTCTACTTTTGTTCTTCAACTTTGGCTCTTGTAATGGGTTTTTACTTAGAAATTGGTTGTAATATGAAGACTATGGGTAGCTAATCTTCTTTTGCTTAGTGTAATTTGAACAAGTTCTTCCCTTTTAGCATTGTAAGACCTTTTAATCCTTCCTTCTCTATTTAATTCCATTTTCCTATGTTTGAATTTCATTGTTGAATGAATTGTTGTTAAGGCTAACCATCTTAGTAATTGTTTGTTTGATTAAATTGCTTTGTCTTGATGAATTTGGTTGATTTGTCTTGATATTTGTTGAAGCAACTTGAAAGATTGTAACTTTGGTTTAAAAGTTGGAAGCTTTTGAGTGGAATTTGGATTATTGTGTATTTAGGACATGGTTTAATGTTTTATTACATGATTCTAGCATGCTTCTTTGGTTTTGTGCTTAAAGCTTGCATCTTTATTTTATGCTTATGTTTTAATAAGTATGGGTTTAGTTGTATTGAGTCATTTATGGATGGTTTAATTTATTGGTGGCTAGTTTTTAGAAGTTTGTAATAGATAATTAGAGAAAGGAAGGAAAGAAGGGTCTTTACTTTGTTAATTGTGGGGGAACTTGGGATAATTGCACTAAGTTATTTCTCCATATTTGAATCTTTGAGTATTTAGTTGTTGTTAGTAAGTTTAGACTTGATAATCATTTCTCATGAAAAACTTTCTCCTTATTTGTTATCTACATGTTTTCCATTGTGAATATCATAGTTTGTAATTAATCTAAGTCTTTTTTTTGATTAGTATCTTAATTAGTAATTAGTGTCTAAATTTGTGATTAGAGTCATTAATTTTGTCAAATGATGTTTTGCAAGAGTCTAGATTAGATTATTTTTGCTAATACCGCTTTCCCTTGGGTTCGATCCTTTTCTTACCCTTACTACCCTCTTTTTTAGGTTGGTTTGAGTCTAGATTTGGTTTTATAAATTGTTATTTGATTTAGCTAATTTGTGGAATTAACGACACCGTATTTTAGCCTATCACTGTTACCTCAAAGGGTGTCCGTATGCACGATTTTGTTGATCGATTCATAAATAGGGATGACCCTTCTATATCACATGTTGCGTGGCGTAGGGCCTGTGGGTTTTTCCTACTCCATGGTTACATCTATCAAGGCCATATCGACAAGGAGATGAGAGGGGATCCTCTTTTCTTGAGCTTAGTAGAACAAATGGAGCAGCACACGAGCCCAATATTTCTTTGTTTAGGGGAGATCATTCTTGGCCTTGATAATAGAAAGGCTAACCGCGAGCTTCAATACCTGGGGAGTCCTATCATCTTGCAGGTAAAAATATTTTCTTCCTTTCCCTTTTTTTTTTTCGATTCGTTTCGTTTTTCTTTTTCTATTTCGTTTATTTTTTGTGACTTCCCCTTTTTGCTGTAGGTATGGTTGATGGAACGCTTGCGATTGATCGAGCCCCCAGTTAATTTGCAAGGATATCGTGCTCGGTCAATTACAATGAGGACCCAACTCTACATGGGTTATTTCACGAGGATTCCCAACTATTGGGAAAATAAGCTGAAAGGTGAAGGCGGCCCCTTGATTCGATGGACTCTGCCATTGTGGCATATCAGAGTAGTTACTGGGTCATCATCCTTGGACCCAACTCGGTGACTTGGCATTCCTGGCTTGGAATTCATGGTATGCTGTGACGACCTCAAATTTGCGGAAAGAAAAAAATAATTTAAATACATAACGAAGGTGTCATAAAACAAAAAGGGTCATTACAAAACGGAAAATAATATTATACATAAGAATTATACAAGACGGGAGACATATCTCCCGTATAAATACGGAAATAAAAGAGTGTATAATAATATACAATATAAGAACCGAATATAGGTCCAAGGTAAATACTTCACTCGCTAGCTCGTCAATGTACCCCAAATATGCATTCACCACCTGTTCGACCG
>JAIUZE010025170.1:0-11193 GCA_022085475.1 Heliosperma pusillum | reverse complement strand
ATAGGCACATCTTCAATACTTGGCAAAAAGGTATTTGAAGAAGTCACAACACACAAGTATGCTTGGTGACCTGTTCTAACCATACTTACCAATTTCATAGCGGAAATTAAAGACACACCTTTTCGGGGATGAGATCCCTTATAGGTTATTCTAACCCCTAAAGGACTCTTTAAATAAATCTTTTGATCACGACACTCGAACCTAGCATGATACAATGCTAACCAATCAATACCTAGGATTATATCGAATTCTCCTAGAGGGAACTTAAGGAGATTTGCGGGAAAGATAGAACCCGCGATAGATATTGGTACATTTGGATAAAGAGTAGAACAAGAGATAATATCTCCAGATGGTAAGGACATGGGAGTATCCTCACTAGATGTAGGCTCGATAGATAACTTATTAGCATAAGTCGAAGACACAAAAGACATTGAAGCACCGGTATCAAATAGAATAAGACACGGTTGCTCTAAGATTGAGAACATACCCGTAATGATCTCGGGATGAGCATTGGCTTCGGCACGGCTCTTGACAAAGTTAGAACCCATAGGTTTAGCAGGAGGAGGGGGCAACTTTCGATCGGGGCAATCATCATAACGGTGACCACCCTTTTGGCAAAAGAAGCACACATAAAGTCGGTTGGAACAAGATACACCGGGGTGTAGAGGAAGTCTACAACGGTTGCAAAAGCGACCTTGAGGTTGAGCTTGAGGAGTATAAGGCCTATGAGCCACATTTGAAGTAGCTCGAGGAATGAAAGGAGCGGGATTTCTTGTGTTTACATTTGAAGGAGGGTTAAATCTCCTCTTGTTAGCATAAGAGTTTGAAGGAGACGGAACAAACGGTCTCTTCCCATAAACATTCGGTCTAGGAGCATAAGAAGGAGAGGGATTATTCATCAAAGCTTCATCTCTAATAGCCTTCATGGAATTCTCGGCCCACAAGGCATCATCATATAGATCTCCAAAGGAGGTAGTATTCCTCCTCACTTTACTTTGCAGAACGGCACTCAACTTGTTTCGGTAATAGAACGCTCGGTCCTCATCATCTCGAATAAGTCTTGGAGAAAAATGAGCAAGCTTATTGAACTCCGTAGTGAAGTCCTGAGCTGACAAGTTGCCTTGCTTAAAGTCAATGAACTCCTTGAGCCTTTGTTGTTTAAGCTCTTTAGGATAGAATCTACCTTCCACAAGAGCTTTGAAACAAGCCCAGTTGAAGTCCTCTTCAAGAACAGCGGTGGCACTAGTGATAGCCCACCAGTTATCAGCTTCCCTAACAAGGAAGTGCTTTGCGATCCTCACCTTGTCCTCTTCACGGACTTGGTATAGATCGAACTGCTTCTCCATCTCACGGAACCAATCGGATAACTCCGTAGGGTCCGGTTCTCCACCATATGGTACAATTTTACTCCTTGCTATTTGTCCAGCTACTCATGCGTAGCCACCTTGATAGTTATCTTCCCTTCTAGGGGAAACTTGGTTGTTGGCTTGAGCTAAAGCCGCATCTTGCTGATTTTTCAGCACTTGAGTGAGAGCTTCCAACATAACGTTCTCAACTAGACGTGGTCTAACCATCTTCATAAGAAACAAAAACAAATTAAGTTACTCCTATCAATTAGCATAAACAAATAGACTACCAAGTAAAATCCTTAACTTCTACCCATCTCTCATTTATTATTTTAAGGTCAAGTAGTTTAAGTTAGGTTTCACGTGTGTGCGCCGGGAGCGATAAAGCTCTGATACCAACTGTGACAACCCTCGCGAATGCGGAAATAAAACATACAAGCATGTGATTTAATAAGCGGAAATACGGTATTTTATAAACCTTTATACATGCAAGATAAGTATACGAGGAGTGTCAAATTACAAACCGAATACAAAATACTATAAGATAAGAGACGTAGTCTCTCAAAAGGTTAACAAATGTCAAAGTGATTAGCAACTAGCTAAGATAACGTCTAGAGGTGAAACTTCCAGGAACAACGCCCGCTAGCTCACACCCGACCCAAAATATCATAGCAAAAACCCATCCAAATCAAGCAACCTGTTCAGCCATGAAAAACATGAACGCCACAATCAGTGGGGAGTAACTCCGGGTTCTCCCAGCCATATCACATTAAACGTACATAAAAGGAAATACAAAAGTAGAATCATGCGTATATAGATATACATGTGAAATACGATAAGAATAGATATGCAATTCAATATATAATGATAAGAGCATAAGAGTTACAAGTCCGGATCCATCATGTTATACAAAGACTCGGGGAAGACACTCTTAGGCAACCGAATACGCTCACTAGGGCTTACATCTCACCGTTAGCGGTATAAGTTTGATAAGATTGAGACTCGACAAACAAACCATGCCAAGTCATGCAATGATCATGAATAATAAATCATGTAATCACGCATCCAAACATAACGACACAAAGACGACATCTCTCACGGTAAATGAAACGCACTAGCACCGTGTACATGGCAAGTATGATTAAAAGGCATCCACGGGATACATCATTTCCCTGAACGCATACACGATGCTACATTTCGTATATGTAGACTAATTTCCTCCTGGTAGGACGACGATAATAATACGGTTCCTAGTCTAAACCTGGCCAGACTCTCGGAATAAACGTTTTCCGATTCGACATGCGATACACGTTTCGCATCCAAGACTCGGTCAATCACATGACGCCGAGTACCCCAAATTCGGTAGATCAATTCATGAAAGAGGCGGAAAAGAGCACAAGCCTCATAACAAGCGGTACGCTACATGCAAATAACACCACCTCGCAAGTACACAACATTTGACGGACGGGTCGATCAACGCATAGCGTTCGCCTCCCAACAACGTCGTCGTATGCCCACTAACACATGCATTTAAGCAGTAGGATACCTCCCCGTTCCGACATTCCAGCCTTACGAACGTGGAGGTAGCCAAGGGAATGAGAGTACAAAGCACATAACAAAATAGTGCTCAAAGTGTAAAAACCGACTCAAAGTGGGACATACCAAAAACCGTCACAAAACATGTGATACAAGCGAATGAAATATCATATATTCAAAACATTAATATTATACGTCACTACGTAAATTCATACGATAAACGAACCATCGGAAATATTATAAATGAAAACCGTAAACAAAAATCACAAACACCTTCCAGCAGGTGCCAGCCGGTCAACCGGCTAAGGCCATGTATCATATGAAAAACCAAAGTGAAAATACAGGGTGTCCCAGCCAGTCAATGGGACCGGCTGCCGGCTACCCGGCTGGGACCAAAGGGTCATGAGAAAAACAAAGGGAAAAGAAGGGTGTCTCAGCCGGTGGTCTGACCGGCTGCCGGTCGACCGGCTGAGCCCAACTTCATACTTCAAAAATCACGTAATATGCAATAATATACAGCCACTGCCCCAGCCGGTGGTCTGACCGGCTGCCGGTCGACCGGCTGAGGTCCATATGCACGAAATTCACCATTTTCATCCATGTTCAACATTCAATCATCATCAACTATTATCATAATTCATCCATTTTCATATCAATACTTAACAAACAATATGTATCATCATCAACATAACTTCTAAGCTCATTAATCATATTCTAAATACGATTCCTAGCATAGAAAACACGTAAAACACGTAAATGATATTGAGTAACCCTTCACCGTTACCTTTATGCGTCTTTACTCTGCGTCAAGGTCCTCTTCTATTAGGAAACAGTCTTTGTCGGGATCTTGGAGGTCACCGCCTACAAAATAGTTAATAAAAGATGAATTTACTTCACCTTGAGAAAGACGAAAAGTTTGAAAAGCGAGAAAGACGGTAATTTTATTACCAATACGGATAGAGGAAGGTAAGAGGGGAAGAATAAGACGAACTTACGAGAATTTGAGCAAGAAACGAATGATATATGAAGAATCTAATCTTGGATCAAAAATGGAGGCAAGGGTTTTGATGGTTTCTTTGTGATGAAGTAAGTGTTGTGTTTGAGTTGTGAAGAAATAGGTTAAGTGGTAGTATGAGATGTGTAGGGGAAAAAGTTAACAAAAGTCAATGACGGCTTAAGACGGGATTCACATGGAATCTCGCGGAAATTCCAAATACGAACTCGGAAATTCTAAATTCGACTCGGAAAATTAAATTCTAAATTAAGACTTAAATTCGCTGAAAAGTATCCGTAAAATATTTTCACTATAAAAATAGGGTACATTTACGGGTGTTACAATCACCCCACCTTTTAAAAAGTTTCGCCCTCGAAACTTGAGGGAAAGAAAGATACCTTACTCGAATAGACTCGGATATTTACTACGCATAGAAGCTTCCGTTTCCCAAGTCTCTTCTTTGACATTAGCACTTCTCCACAAGATTTTCACTAAAGAAACCACATTACTTCTCAACTTCCTATCCTTACGATCTAGGATGCGGATCGGCTTCTCTTCAAAGGACAAATTCGGTTCAAGCTCGGGCATTTCCCTTTGAAAGACATGGCTCGGATCACTAACATACTTTCTCAATTGAGAAACATGGACAACATTATGAACCTTAGCCAAATTCGGGGGCAAATCCAACTTATAAGCAACGGCACCAATCCTTTTCACAATATCAAATGGTCCAATGTATTTCGGGCTCAATTTACCCTTAACACCAAACCGTTTAACACCCTTCATTGGAGATACTTTCAAGAACACTTTATCTCCAACCTCGAGTTCTAACGGCCTTCTTCGGATATCGGCATAAGACTTTTGACGGTCTTGAGCGGCTTTCATTCTATCACGAATGACCTTCACATTATCAACCGTCTCAACAATAACATAAGGCCTAAGTCACGAACATCACTCAATTGATTCCAACATATAGGACTCCGACATTTCCTTCCATAAAGAGCTTCATATGGAGCCATCTTGATAGATGCATGATAACTGTTGTTGTAAGAAAACTCCACCAACGATAGACTCTTTTCCCAACTAGATTGGAAATCAAGAGCACAAGCCCTAAGCAAGTCTTCCAAAGTCTGAATAGTCCTCTCGGTCTGACCATCCGTAGCGGCATGAAATGCGGTACTCATCAACAACTTACTACCCATGGCTTCTTGCAAAGCTTTCCAAAATCTCGAACAGAATCTCGGATCTCGGTCGGATGTGATCTCCTTAGAAACGCCATGATATCTAACAATTTCCTCAACATAAGCTTTTGCTAAACGATCCAAACTCCAAGTTTCTTTGATCGGAATAAATCTAGCACACTTGGTCAAACGATCAACAACAACCCAAACGACATCTTTACCTCCAACGGTCCTCGGCAAAGCCATAA
Organism: Heliosperma pusillum; assembly: GCA_022085475.1. NCBI lineage: Eukaryota > Viridiplantae > Streptophyta > Magnoliopsida > Caryophyllales > Caryophyllaceae > Heliosperma > Heliosperma pusillum. The sequence goes on along the minus strand of JAIUZE010025170.1, from coordinate 5,888 downwards.
CAAAATCCATAGAAATAGATTCCCACTTCCATAGTGGAATATCCAACGGTTGTAGCAATCCACCGGGCCTCTTGTGTTCAATCTTCCCTTGTTGGCAAGTAAGACATCTTCCAACATAAGATACAACATCACCCTTCAAGTTCGGCCACCAAAATTGTAGCTTCAAATCCTTGTACATCTTATCACCTCCGGGGTGAATAGAATAAGGGGAAAGGTGAGCTTCATCAAGAACTCGCTTCCTCAAATTAAGAGCATTAGGGACAAATTAAAAGACGGCCAGTGGGAAAGAGAACAACCTTCATCCTCAAACTTGAAAATCTTTAAGCTTTAACCTTCAGAGTTTGGCCTTGAATGGACTTGTAGGTAAGATCATCAACTTGGCTTTCACGGATCTCACGGAGAAACACAGGCTCGGCAGTCATAGCACCAACATGAACAAATCCACGCTCCACGAATTCCAAACTCAACTTTCGAAACTCGGCACAAAGATCATCGGGTAATACCCGCATAGCATTCAAAGCATGAGAAGCTTTCCTACTAAGATCATCGGCAACAACATTAGCCTTCCCTTCATGATACAACAACTCAAAATCATAATCATTCACCAATTCCAACCATCTTCTTTGTCTCATATTCATCTCTTTTTGAGTAAATATGTACTTCAAACTTTTGTGATCGGTGAATATACGACAATGAACTCAAATAAGATAATGTCGCCACACTTTCAAAGCATGAACAACGGCGGCCAATTCCAAATCATGAGTAGGATAGTTCACTTCATGAACTCTCAACTGCCTCGAAGCATACGCCACCACCTTCCTATTTTGCATAAGAACACAACCCAATCCCATTTTAGAAGCATCACAATAGACATCAAAGTCTACTCCATCTTCAGGCAAAGTCAACACCGGAGCGGTAGTTAACCTCTTCTTTAACTCTTGAAACGCTGCTTCACAAGCTTCATTCCATAGGAACTTGGTTTCCTTCTTCAACAACTGGGTCATTGGTCTAGCAAGCTTAGAGAAATCCTTCACAAATCTTCGGTAATAACCAGCTAAACCAAGAAAAATTCGAATCTCTCTAATATCAGTCGGACTCTTCCAATCAACAACGACCTCAATTTTCGAAGGATCCACCATAACAACTTCTTTAGAAATCACATGCCCAAGAAATGACACCTTAGGTAACCAAAATTCACATTTGGAGAACTTAGCATACCACTTCTGACGACGAAGAACACCCAGAATAGTCCTCAAATGAATAGCATGCTCTTCTTCGGACTTGGAGAAAATAAGAATATCATCAATGAATACCACCACACACTTGTCAAGATATTCACTAAATGTGCGGTTCATTTGATCCATAAAGATAGCGGGAGCATTCGTCAATCCAAATGGCATCACCTTGAACTCATAATGACCATACCTTGTACTAAAAGCGGTCTTCGGAATATCAACATCTCGAACGGGAATTTGATGATAACCGGATCTCAAATCAATCTTGGAAAAAGTAGAAGCACCCTTTAGTTGATCAAACAAATCCTCAATTCTTGGCAAAGGATACCTATTCTTGATTGTAATCCGATTCAATTCACGATAATCAATACAAAGCCTCATAGAACCATCTTTCTTCTTTACAAAAAGAACAGGAGCACCCCAAGGCGAGGCACTTGGTCGAATAAAATCCTTTTCAATCATATCATCTAGCTGCTTCCTTAATTCTTTCAACTCGGTCGGAGCCATACGGTAAGGAGCTTTGGCTATTGGTCCAGAACCAGGTACAAGATCAATAGAGAACTCAACATCACGCTCGGGAGGAATCCCGGGCAAATCTTCGGGGAATACATCAACGAATTCTCGAACAATAGGCACATCTTCAATACTTGGCAAAGAGGTAGCAGAAGAAGTCACAACACACAAGTATGCTTGGTGACCTTTTCTAACCATACTTACCAATTTCATAGCGGAAATTAAAGACACACCTTTTCAGGGATGAGATCCCTTATAGGTTATTCTAACCCCTAAAGGACTCTTTAAATAAATCTTTTGATCACGACACTCGAACCTAGCATGATACAATGCTAACCAATCAATACCTAGGATTATATCGAATTCTCCTAGAGGGAACTTAAGGAGATTTGCGGGAAAGATAGAACCCGCGATAGATATTGGTACATTTGGATAAAGAGTAGAACAAGAGATAATATCTCCAGATGGTAAGGACATGGGAGTATCCTCACTAGATGTAGGCTCGATAGATAACTTATTAGCATAAGTCGAAGACACAAAAGACATTGAAGCACCGGTATCAAATAGAATAAGACACGGTTGCTCTAAGATTGAGAACATACCCGTAATGATCTCGGGATGAGCATTGGCTTCGGCACGGCTCTTGACAAAGTTAGAACCCATAGGTTTAGCAGGAGGAGGGGGCAACTTTCGATCGGGGCAATCATCATAACGGTGACCACCCTTTTGGCAAAAGAAGCACACATAAAGTCGGTTGGAACAAGATACACCGGGGTGTAGAGGAAGTCTACAACGGTTGCAAAAGCGACCTTGAGGTTGAGCTTGAGGAGTATAAGGCCTATGAGCCACATTTGAAGTAGCTCGAGGAATGAAAGGAGCGGGATTTCTTGTGTTTACATTTGAAGGAGGGTTAAATCTCCTCTTGTTAGCATAAGAGTTTGAAGGAGACGGAACAAACGGTCTCTTCCCATAAACATTCGGTCTAGGAGCATAAGAAGGAGAGGGATTATTCATCAAAGCTTCATCTCTAATAGCCTTCATGGAATTCTCGGCCCACAAGGCATCATCATATAGATCTCCAAAGGAGGTAGTATTCCTCCTCACTTTACTTTGCAGAACGGCACTCAACTTGTTTCGGTAATAGAACGCTCGGTCCTCATCATCTCGAATAAGTCTTGGAGAAAAATGAGCAAGCTTATTGAACTCCGTAGTGAAGTCCTGAGCTGACAAGTTGCCTTGCTTAAAGTCAATGAACTCCTTGAGCCTTTGTTGTTTAAGCTCTTTAGGATAGAATCTACCTTCCACAAGAGCTTTGAAACAAGCCCAATTGAAGTCCTCTTCAAGAACAGCGGTGGCACTAGTGATAGCCCACCAGTTATCAGCTTCCCTCACAAGGAAGTGCTTTGCGATCCTCACCTTGTCCTCTTCACGGACTTGGTATAGATCAAACTGCTTCTCCATCTCACGGAACCAATCGGATAGCTCCGTAGGGTCCGGTTCTCCACCATATGGTACAATTTTACTCCTAGCTATCTGTCCAGCTACCCATGCGTAGCCACCTTGATGGTTGTCTTCCCTTCTAGGGGGAACTTGGTTGTTGGCTTGAGCTAAAGCTGCATCTTGCTGATTTTTCAGCACTTGAGTGAGAGCTTCCAACATAACGTTCTCAACTAGACGTGGTCTAACCATCTTCATAAGAAACAAAAACAAATTAAGTTACTCCTATCAATTAGCATAAACAAATAGACTACCAAGTAAAATCCTTAATTTCTACCCAACTCTCATTTATTATTTTTAGGTCAAGTAGTTTAAGTTAGGGTTCACGTGTGTGCGTCGGGAGCGATAAAGCTCTGATACCAACTGTGACAACCCTCGCGAATGCGGAAAATAAAACATACAAGCATGTGATTTAATAAGCGGAAATACGGTATTTTAAAAACCTTTATACATGCAAGATAAGTATACGAGGAGTATCAAATTACAAACCGAATAACAAAATACTATATATAAGAGCCTTAGTCCTCTCAAAGGTTACCAATGTCAAAGTGATTAGCAACTAGCTAATTAACTACTAGAGTGAATCTTCCAGGGACAACCCCCGCTAGCTCACACTCGAACCCAAAATATCAAGCAAAATGCCATCCAATCAAGCAACCTGTTCATCCATGAAAAACATTAACGCCACAGTCAGTGGGGAGTAACTCCGGGTTCTCCCAGCCATATCACATCAAACGTACATAGAAGGAAATACCAAAGTAGAAGCATGCATATATAGATATACATGTGAGATACGATAAGAATAGATATGCAATTCAATATATAATGATAAGAGCATATAGAATACAAATCCGAATCCATCATGTGATACAAAAACTCGGGGAAGACACTCTTAACTCTTAGCACTGAATACGCCACTAGGCTTACATCCTCAACCGGTTAGCTTTAGAAGTTTGATAATATTAAGATAAGACCGACAAACACCATGCCAAGTTTATGTGCAATGACGAATAATCATCATGTCATCACGCATCCAAAATAACGACACCAAAGACGACATCTCTCACGGTAAATGAAAATGCACTAGCAACCGTGTACTGGCAGTAGTGATGAAAAGGCATCCCGAGATCATCATTTCCCTGAACTCATACACGATGCTATATTTCGTATATGTAGACTAATTTCCTCCTGGTAGCACGACGATAATAATACGGTCCTAGTCTAAACCTGGCCAGATTCTCGGAATAAACGTGTTCCGATTCGACATGCGATAAACATTTCGCATCCAAGACTCGGTCAATCATTGACGCCGAGTACCCCAAATTCGGTAGAACAATTCATGAAAGAGGCGGAAAAGAGCACAAGCCTCATAACAAGCGGTACGCTACATGCAAATAACACCACCTCGCAAGTACACAACATTTGACGGCCGGGTCGATCAACGCAAAGCGTTCGCCTCCCAACAACGTCGTCGGATGCCCACTAACACATGCAATTAAGCAGTAGGATACCTCCCCGTTCCGACATTCCAGCCTTACGAACGTGGAGGTAGCCAAGGGAATGAGAGTACAAAGCACATAACAAAATAGTGCTCAAAGTGTAAAAACCGACTCAAAGTGGGACATACCAAAAACCGTCACAAAACATGTGATACAAGCGAATGAAATATCATATATTCAAAACATTAATATTATACGTCACTACGTAAATTCATACGATAAACGAACCATCGGAAATATTATAAATGAAAACCGTAAACAAAAATCACAAACACCTTCCAGCAGGTGCCAGCCGGTCAACCGGCTAAGGCCATGTATCATATGAAAAACCAAAGTGAAAATACAGGGTGTCCCAGCCAGTCAATGGGACCGGCTGCCGGCTACCCGGCTGGGACCAAAGGGTCATGAGAAAAACAAAGGGAAAAGAAGGGTGTCTCAGCCGGTGGTCTGACCGGCTGCCGGTCGACCGGCTGAGCCCAACTTCATACTTCAAAAATCACGTAATATGCAATAATATACAGCCACTGCCCCAGCCGGTGGTCTGACCGGCTGCCGGTCGACCGGCTGAGGTCCATATGCACGAAATTCACCATTTTCATCCATGTTCAACATTCAATCATCATCAACTATTATCATAATTCATCCATTTTCATATCAATACTTAACAAACAATATGTATCATCATCAACATAACTTCTAAGCTCATTAATCATATTCTAAATACGATTCCTAGCATAGAAAACACGTAAAACACGTAAATGATATTGAGTAACCCTTCACCGTTACCTTTATGCGTCTTTACTCTGCGTCAAGGTCCTCTTCTATTAGGAAACAGTCTTTGTCGGGATCTTGGAGGTCACCGCCTACAAAATAGTTAATAAAAGATGAATTTACTTCACCTTGAGAAAGACGAAAAGTTTGAAAAGCGAGAAAGACGGTAATTTTATTACCAATACGGATAGAGGAAGGTAAGAGGGGAAGAATAAGACGAACTTACGAGAATTTGAGCAAGAAACGAATGATATATGAAGAATCTAATCTTGGATCAAAAATGGAGGCAAGGGTTTTGATGGTTTCTTTGTGATGAAGTAAGTGTTGTGTTTGAGTTGTGAAGAAATAGGTTAAGTGGTAGTATGAGATGTGT
>JAIUZE010025168.1:0-18416 GCA_022085475.1 Heliosperma pusillum | reverse complement strand
TTTACTCAAATGCATCTCTGAAATCATTGGAAGGTACCCCTTCTTGGAGTTGGTCATGCTGAACCTCTCAAGAATCTTATCTATATAGGACTCCTGACTGAGTGATAACATCCGTCGTGATCTATCTCTATAGATACGGATCCCCAATATGCGTTGTGCCTCACCCAGATCTTTTATCTGGAAATGGTTCTTTAACCATACTTTTACCGAAGATAAGAGAGGGATGTCATTCCCAATCAAAAGTATGTCATCAACATACAATATTAAGAAGACAATCTTACTCCCACTCGACTTGACATACAAGCATGGTTCCTCAACCGATCGAGTGAAACCATTCTCTTTTATCACCTGGTCGAAACGATGATTCCAACTCCGAGAAGCTTGCTTAAGTCCATAAATGGAACGCTTAAGCCTGCAAACTTTCTTAGGATTTTTAGGATCAATGAAACCTTCGGGTTGTACCATGTACAATTCCTCCTCCAAATAACCGTTTAAGAAGGCAGTTTTCACATATGCCAAATTTCATAGTCATGAAAAGCGGCAATCGCTACGATTATCCGAATGGAACGCAACATAACTAAGGGTGCAAAGATTTCATCATAATGCAATCCTTGCACTTGAGTGAAACCTTTTGCCACTAGTCGTGCCTTATAGGTGTCTGGTTGTCCTTCTACAGAATGCTTTATCTTATAAAGCCATTTGCACTGAAGAGGTTGTACCTTATCAGGCAAATCAACAAGATCCCATACGTCATTCTCATAAATGGAGTCCATCTCGGATTGCATGGCTTCAAGCCTTAGCTTAGAGTCGGAACAGGTCATGGCACCTTTATAGGTAGCGGGTTCGTTACTCTCTAGGAGTAAAACATTATCTCTCCCATTCTCCTCGACCATACCAATGTATCTGTCTGGAGGAATGGAGACTCTACCCGACCTCCTAGGTTCCATAGGGATGTTAACCGTAGCAGAAGTTGAAGGAACCTCTTCCTCCATTGGTTGCTCGGTTGTTGGTTCTTGAATCTCCGACAGATCGAAAGCTCTATTACTTGACTTATTCTCGAGAAACTCTTTCTCTAAGAACTTCGCACTAGCCGCATGATAAGTGAATATTTGTATGGTTTTAACCCCCAATTTAGCTCGGTTTTGTATGTCATTTGTGCTTTGTTAAGCCACTTTATGAGCTAATATCGTCTTCTAGGTGAATTCCTATGTTCTAACCTGTTTTGTAGAGAAAATGACGTTTCTATGCCCTTTTTCTATATTCTCGAGCATTTGCCTAGAACCCGACGATGTGAAGAAGCAACCTTTCCCAAGTGAAAGGCATTTCAAGAAGGTTCACTAATTCAAAAGAGAGAAGAAGCAAAGACGGTTTCGTAGTTGTCGAAAGATCAATCAATTAGACGGGAGAATTCATCGCTTTACATCATACCCTATCAACAAACCCGATTGTATAAGTCAAGAGGGATGTTGGAAGTCAAGTCAAAGCGAAGGAAGATGAAACGTTAGTCAAATACTTCTAGATGACAACTTACCCGATCGGGTAAGTGTGTACCCGATCGGGTATGTGTGCTGCTTCGAGCATTGCGGCTCCTTTATCCTATTTTTGACCTATGTGTTTAATGCCCGACCTCTTCTCCACGAAACCCTAATACTATATATAGATGCTCTAGCCCTCATATCATATCATCCATCCTCACACACAACATCTCTTCTCTTCTTACATTTCTCTTTAGTTTAGTTCTTTTCTTTCTTAGTTTAGTTTAGTTTTAGTTTTCTCTAGTTTAGTTTAGTCTAGTTCTAAGTTTTCTTCAATTGTAGTTGTTCTTGTTGTAATTGGAATTCAAGTTTCCGGGTTTGCATTTCCTATTCAAATTCTTATTCCATTTCAATCTTTGCTCATCCTTTTTCGGTAATCTTTATTCTCGTCTTTACATTATCGTTTCATTTTCTTTTAGTATTTCCTTTATCATGTTTATCATTCTTAGTTTTATAATCTTAGTTTCCTTTTCATTGTTAATCATGCATAAGTAGTCACCCTTCTAGGGGGTAGGATAGCCATGTTAGATTAATTAAAAGATGATAATTGGATAAAAGAAATTGTGCCTTTAAAACGTTGTGTCTATGCATGTTTGGATTGTAACGATAGTTATCGATTTTTGGCCAAAATCATTTGACTAGTATGGAATTCTTTTCCAAGGCAGATATACGAGATTTGAATAGACAAAGCATGACATAGTGGATTAAGACCTAGTAAATCGCACTAAAAGCCTGCTAGACCATCTGATCTATGATTGTAATGGACACACCATTCTTACGAACGCTCAATGAATTATTTGCATATCTTAAATCCAATTTCATCAATATGTTAATCTACATGTGTGAACCTACTTCCCTAGATTCTTTTCTTTATTGCATTGTTATTATTTAGTAATTAGTGACAAACATTTGCCAATCGTCCAAGGTAGAGTTCTAACCACAACTATTCACAAGTATCTCCGGTCTCCCCGAGATCGACCCCTTACTTCCCTAATTACATTAATTTGTTGTTAGCCTAGTCTGGGTTATTTATCTTTGATTAGGGTACGCGACGACCCCGATCAAATTTTGGCGCCGTTGCCGGGGAGCACGGTTTTGTTCATTTGTGATTAGTAGAGTTTTACCTTGTCTTTTTCCTTTTTCTTTTCTTTTGTCTTGAGGAACACTTGTTCCTTGAGATTTTTCTCATCTTTTCCTTGTAGTGTAGTGACTGTTTTCAGGTAATAGGAATATTTTTCTTTCAAAGGGATTGCTTTATTTTCTCTCAATGACTATCTATTTCCAACATCCACAATGCGAGAATGAGCCTTTCCATGATTACCTCGACCGATTTTATCGCTAATCTAACCATATTATCTCTCTTGGGTATACCCTTGATGAGACCTACATGAGAGATGTCGTGCTTCATGGAATGCTCATTAAGTGTCGTAGCCTGGCTATGCAATTGAGTGCTGGAAGTTTTTATCATAAGAGAGGAAAGGAACTTTGGATTTTCTTGGACTTTATGGCATCCCAATCTCTGGATGAAACGTACCGGCGGTTGAGAATCCAAGAGCAAATCAATGAAATCAGGGCTCAACTTCAAATACTCAAAGGAAGAAAGGAAGAATCCACGTTTAAAATTTGTAAGCCAATCAGTTTTCCTTATGCTTTTTCAGCCCCCCCATGTGAGTCTATTTTCTCCTGTGCTTTTTCATGTCCCCCATGTGAGTCTAATTCTCCCCAATCATATGAATTAATAGATGACGATGATGATGGTCCAACCTTTTCTATTGAAAGTCACTCTAGTGTCGTTCCATTTGACAATTTTGAGACCCCCATTATTGATATTGACCATATGGTAGCCGAGACTTTAGACAAGGATGTTGTTAAGCCCATTTGTGACTCCAATGGAGAGTCGTCGATCGAGTCATCATATTTCTTTGAAAATCCTTTCGCAAAGGATATTCCAGATTTATTTGAAAACGATACTGGGTTTTGTGAACCTAGCCTTGAAATTAAGTGGGATCAACCACCCATTTTTGATTCCCAATCCTTTGATTCACCCTACCCCCAATTAGAGTCCACTAATGATATTTTGGGAACTAATTGTTTGTGCCATGATCTTAAACATTTCACTCCATCTCTCACTGACGAGTGGAGCAGTTCAGTGGTCATCTATGAAGTTTGTCATGCGCACAATGATAAGATATATCAATTCTTACCTTCAGTATTTCATGCCTATATCTTGTCAATTGCTTACATATGTTTTTGTATAGCTCATGCGCAGGTATATGATCGACTTCTAAGGGCATTGACATGCTTTTTAAGGCACAAAGAATGATTTTCATTAATAAAGAGTCTAGCAAGACATTTAAATTGCGCTTCTCGGGAGGCAACCCGTGTTTTCCCTTTTTGCATTTTTATTTTTCCCTTTTACGTTGTTTTGTTAGATTTCTTTGCAGATGAAAGAGTTTTTGAAAAATCTATAAAGACCTTCCTTGTCAAGTCCAAAAGACTAGCTTGGGGGAGTCCGCGCTGACTAGTAAGCTTCACTCTTCTTTCATTTTTCCTTTTCCCCGTTAAGCATCTCATTGCATATTTTGTCTTTGTGCTCACATTGAGGACAATGTGATGTTTAGCTTGGGGGAGGGATTGCATTTTCCCATTTTGCATTTTAGTTTATCATTTTTCAAATTGTGAATAAAAGAAAGAGAAGATTTTTGAGAAAATTTAAAAAATTTGTGAACACAATTGAATGCTTTTCATGCTTTGCTTGCTTGTTTACTATGCTATCATGTTACATTTCCCAAACTTAGAGCTTTCAAAAGATAATGATTCAATATTCATTGAATTGTGCATACATGGGGAAGTCTTGTACACAGTAGGCATGGAATGAATATATAGATGAGTACGCTTGATCTTGACATTTGGCAAGTTACATATATTGTAAGGTAGAACCTCCTTAGACTGGTACATCCATACCCAGTCTCATCTAGGTGTGTGTAGTTCTCCTTGTGATGTGTGTCATGTCAAAACGCATAAGTATGGTTCTCATTTCATTTCTATAAGCATTGCATTCGTGATTCACTATGATTTGAAGCCTTTTTCACTTTAATTTGCCCCTCAAAATAAGCCCCTTCATACAAATGCTTCACAAAATAATAGCTACATACAAAAACTGCCTACCTTTTGAGCTAGTAGCTAGACTATGGTGTATGGGTGCTCTTTTGAGAAGATTTTGTTCCTTAATGACAAAGTGAATTTGGAGAACGAAAAATATTCAAGAAGTGATGTTCAAAAGAAAAGAAAAGAAAAGAAAGAAACAGAAAAAATGAAAAAATCGGAAAAGAAATAAAAAAAAAAGAAATAAAAGAAGAAGTTGTGAGTATCTCCTCAAAATGTCAATTCAATCAATAGAAGGAGTTTACCCTTGTGTTTCGTGTGTAATAAGCCAATCTGTTACTTCTGGCTTCGTTTTTCGTCTTCTGGGAATTTGATCGAAAGTTTGGATTGAGTATTCATTTATCATTGGTCAGTTGCTAGCTCATTCTAACCTTCACATTGACCATAACTATTTGTCCACCTTTCACCCATTTCCCAAAGCCTTCTTCTTATTTTTCGGCTTCTTTTCTATGTGCATTGTGATCTTTGACTTGTGTTTTGAATTGTTTACCATATTAGACTGCGGACAAATTTTCATAAGTCGTAGATAGGTGAGTGTCTCAAAAACATTTACACATAAAGAAATCACCTTTTGCATACATGAGTGTTCGAGTATGCCGTGAGAGTCCATTTGTCAAAGAGATCATGCAAGAGCCGGAAAATCGATAGTGAGAAATGCTTGTGCTACGTCGCTATGTAACTTCAGCCATCGTTTATGTTATATTCTTAACCACGTTGTTTTTGGGTTATGATTCATTATGTTTCCAAGCTTTATGCTGAGATTTGTTTCTGAGGGTGTATAGTAGCCAATGCTGCAACCATGTCCTGGTATTGTTTGTTATGTTTGTTAGGACAAGCAAAGGTTTAGCTTGGGGAGTTTGTATAAGTGAATATTTGTATGGTTTTAACCCCCAATTTAGCTCGGTTTTGTATGTCATTTGTGCTTTGTTAAGCCACTTTATGAGCTAATATCGTCTTCTAGGTGAATTCCTATGTTCTAACCTGTTTTGTAGGGAAAGTGACGTTTCTACGCCCTTTTTCTATATTCTCGAGCATTTGCCTAGAACCCGACGATTTGAAGAAGTAACCTTGCCCAAGTGAAAGGCATTTCAAGAAGGTTCACTAATTCAAAAGAGAGAAGAAGCAAAGACGGTTTCGTAGTTGTCGGAAGATCAATCAATTAGACGGGAGAATTCATCGCTTTACATCATACCCTATCAACAAACCCGATTGTATAAGTCAAGGGGGATGTTGGAAGTCAAGTCAAGCGAAGGAAGATGAAACGTTAGTCAAATACTTCTAGATGACAACTTACCTGATCGGGTAAGTGTGTACCCGATCGGGTATGTGTGCTGCTTCGAGCATTGCAGCTCCTTCATCCAATTTTTGACCTATGTGTTTAATGCCCGACCTCTTCTCCACGAAACCCTAATACTATAAATAGATGCTCTAGCCCTCATATCATATCATCCATCCTCACACACAACATCTCTTCTCTTCTTACATTTCTCTTTAGTTTAGTTCTTTTCTTTCTTAGTTTAGTTTAGTTTTAATTTTCTCTAGTTTAGTTTAGTCTAGTTCTAAGTTTTCTTCAATTGTAGTTGTTCTAGTTGTAATTGGAATTCAAGTTTCCGGGTTTCCATTTCCTATTCAAGTTCTTATTCCATTTCAATCTTTGCTCATCCTTTTCGGTAATCTTTATTCTCGTCTTTACATTTTAGTTTCATTTTCTTTTAGTATTTCCTTTATCATGTTTATCATTCTTAGTTTTATAATCTTAGTTTCCTTTTCATTGTTAATCATGCATAAGTAGTCACCCTTCTAGGGTGTAGGATAGCCATGTTAGATTAATTAAAAGATGATAATTGGATAAAAGAAATTGTGCCTTTAAAACATTGTGTCTATGCATGTTTGGATTGTAACGATTGTTATCGATTTTTGGCCAAAATCATTTGACTAGTATGGAATTCTTTTCCAAAGTAGACATACGAGATTTGAATAGACAAAGCATGACATAGTGGATTAAGACCTAGTAAATCGCACTAAAAGCCTGCTAGACCATCTGATCTATGATTGTAATGAACACACCATTCTTACGAACGCTCAATGATTTATTTGCATATCCTAAATCCAATTTCATCAATATATTAATCTACATGTGTGAACCTACTTCCCTAGATTCGTTTCTTTATTGCATTGTTATTATTTAGTAATTAGTGACAAACATTTGCCAATCGTCCAAGGTAGAGTTCTAACCATAACTATTCACAAGTATCTCCCGTCTCCCCGAGATCCACCCCTTACTTCCCTATTTACATTAATTTGTTGTTAGCCTAGTCTGGGTTATTTATCTTTGATTAGGGTACGCGACAACCCTGTCACCGCAACAAAAACTCGTTGTTTAGTAGGCGAATAGAAGTAATGACCAAACATTCCTTTTGGATAACCAATAAAGTATGTCTTGACTGATCGCGGGCCGAGCTTATCCTCGTGTCTCCACTTGATATAAGCCTCGCAGCCGCAAACCCGAATAAAGGACAAGTTAGGGACCGTTCCCTTCCATAACTCATATGGAGTCTTGTCTACAGCTTTAGACGGTTTTGGGTTAAGTATAAGAGCAGCTGACAAAGGAGCATAACCCCATAATGAATCAGGTACTACCGTGTGACTCATCATGGATCGAACCATATCAAGTAATGTTCGATTTCTCCGTTCGGACAAACCATTTAATTGAGGTGTTCCAGGTGGAGTTAACTGTAATACTACACCACAGTCTTAAAGGTGTTGATCAAACTCATTTGAAAGATATTCGCCACCACGATCTGAACGAAGTGCTTTAATCTTTCTTCCCAGTTGGTTTTCAACCTTATTCTGGTATTCCTTGAACTTTTCAAAGGACTCACTTTTATGCTTCATTAAGTAGACATATCCGTATCTACTCAAATCATCCGTGAAAGTGATAAAATATCTATAGCCGTCTCTTGCGTTTATTGACATAGGTCCACATACATCAGTATGTATGAGTCCTAATAGGTCACTAGCGCGCATTCCAACACCTTTGAAGGAAATTCGAGTCATTTTACCGATAAGACATGATTCACACGTGCCAAATGATTCGTAATCAAATGGGGAGATAGTCCTATTGTCAATGAGCTTCTTTACACGTTTCTCATTTATGTGTCCCATACGGCAGTGCCATAGATAAGTTTGATCTTTGTTACCAACCTTTAATTTCTTATTATTCACATGGAATATGTCTGTGGTTTGATCTAAGAAATAAATTCCATTCATGGAAACTGCTTTGCCATAAATCATTTCATTAAAAGAGAAAATACAGCTATTGTCCTTTACTGAAAATGAAAAACCGTCTTTATCTAGTACGGAAACAGAAATAATGTTCTTAGATAAACTGGGTATATAGCAACAGTTATATAAATATAACTCAAAGCCATTGGGAGTTGGATTACATATGTTCCCACTGAGACTGCAGCAACTCTTGGTCCATTCCCCACTCGCAGGTCCACATCACCCTTTGTGAGAGCTGTGATGTTTCTTAGGCCCTGCAAATGATTAAACAGATGAGAACCACAACCAGTATCAAGTACCCAAGTTCCGAAACTTGCATGGTTAATCTCAATCATATGAATAAAAGATGACACACAGACAGGAGTGACGCGACCTACTTTTATATCCTCACGGTTTACGGGATAGTTCCTCCTCCAATGCCCAGTCTTTTGGCAATGGTGGCACTCCATGTTACCGTCCTTGCTCTTTGCCTTGCCTTGTGAGCCACTGGTCTCACCAGGCCCACTCTTGCCGTTTCCTCACTTTTTAAACTTTGGCTTTCCTACAGCTAGGTCGCCATGAGCCTTGCCCTTACCTTTGCCCTTGTTGGAAATCATGAGAACATCTCGCATCATGCACCCACTCAATTTCATATCATTCTCGGTCTGTACGAGAAGTGAGTGTAGCTGATGAAGACTTTTCTTCATATCATTCATATAGTAATTTGCCCTGAAAAGGGCAAAACCATCATGAAGTGAATGAAGCACACGGTCAATGATTATGCTCTCACTGATTTTGCAATCAAGTGCCTCCAATTTCTCGACATTCTCAATCATATCAAGAATGTGTGGGCTAACCGGTTGGCCCTTCTGGAGTTTTGCCTCAAAGAAGCGACAGGTATGCTCATAAGTAACGATCCTCGGTGCTTTTGAGAATTCGTTAGTGAGCGTGGTGAAATTCTTGTTTGCACCTTGGGCAATGAAGCGTCTTTGCAAATTGCTTTCCATTGCAAAGATGAGTACCTTCTTTATCGCACCCGCTTCCATAACGAAGTCACTATATTCAAGTGTCTCGTTAGCTCTCGCATTGGGGCCTGGGTTTGGAGGTATTGGCTCAGTCAAGTACTTGAGCTTACCGTCACCAATGGCAGCATTCCGTAATGCTGCCTCCCAGTCCGCAAAGTTGGACCCGTCATTCTTCAGTCGTGTGGACTGATTCATGTGGTCCATAAAAGCTTTAAGCCAGGATTCACGCGCGAGCGTGGCACTTGGCATAGGGATATGAGTATTTCCAGCCATTTGTTATATGCAGTATTATCAATATAAACGAGTTCTACTCTGAAAAAGAAGAAAAACCAAAATAAGCATACTCATCGATTTGAATTAAAGTCTAGTGCAAAATTTGTTTTGATGCAAAGACTCGAGAATTTATACAATTGACCTCCCTCAAGAATTATATAAATGATCCCAAGACTCAATTATCTGTAAATTGATAAGGCAACCTCTTGGCTAATTCTACCTTTAGAATTCTTGGTCGATAAATTTCTGTAAATTCTATCTTTAGTCCATCATAATCACGAGAAACTCTTCGGACTATAATGTTGAGATAAAATAGGTCAACACACACTACTTACCCAACGTAGAAAAGGTCATATGGAGAGTAAGGTCTTATATGCCGACCGACGAAGTAGGGATTCATAGTAGTTTGGCCTATAAAGACTAGTCTCAATTTTAGGTTTAGAGGATGATCCCATCAATTTTATTTTAATTCAATTTGAAGTGAACTAATATCTAGCATGCGAGAATGAATAAACTGAAATGATGGCTTAAATTCGAGTGACATCTTTATGTCCATGATAACTAACATTCAAACTATATGAGTCAATTTTCATGCATTTTAGTAGTAGGTGGTTTGGTTTCGGCGGAATATGATGCACTAACTATCATGTGATGAAAAAGCAACAAGAACAGAAAAATACATAAAATATTACAAAGTCCTAGTGTGGCCTATCTACCAAAATGAACAAAATACAACTTTGGAATCCAACCCATTTGGACCCGAAAAGCTAGTCTTGATGTTTCATCTTGGTCCATGTAGCGGGAGTGAGCAATCCGATCTCCATCTTAGTCTTCTCAAAATACATTTAATAAATTACAAAATATAAACCTATTTACATTTTAATTTAAAAACATAATTTAATGAAAAATAAAATGGAGATTCGAGATCTCAAAATTACATCAAAGATCGTGTTTCCATCATTACGAAAACATGATCAACTAAGGCCACACTAGGTAATACAAATTACAACCGATTGCAAAAATACGTAAATTAAACCATTCAACCATTCATTCAACAAGATAAAATGCATCAACTATAAATTTAACATTCAAGACATAATTCTTTAATTATGAAGAGTAATTTATCCAAACCACCTTTTAAAATGATCAAAATTATGTGATAATTCCTTAATTAATCACAATAATCACAACCAAACATAATCCAATTTTAATTCATATTCTTTAATATGAATTAATACAACATTATTTTAAACCTCTTTAAAATAATTGGGTATCCAATTATTGTGAACTTCTTCACAACAATAAACGAAACATTATCATTATAATGAATAATAACAAAAACTTTCAGCCAAAAATAATAAAAAAAAAAAACCGAAACATTTTTTTTCTTCTTTTTGGCAGCCACGAAATTATTTTTTATATTTAAAATATACAATTTAATTTGATGTCACTAATATTTTCAAGATCGGTACAAATTATCAACATCTAATCATTATTAAACATCGATACAAACTAGATGATTCAATTTAACAATTTAAAATGAATATCTAAATCAATGAATACCGAAAAATATATAGCGATGAACATTCAAATCAATTTCCATTTATGTTTTAATTTAATCCTTATTAAATCAAAACAACTACAAATTCATCATGTTATCGTCTTAACTTTTTAAAACAACAATTATAATGAATCAAAATGGAAAAAAAAGACAAAAAAATTCTAATCTTTTATTTCCAATCAATTATGAAAACATATAAAATAATTTCGTAGCCCTTGGCTCTGATACCACTTGTGGGAAATATCGGTATATTTCGTCATTAATTTTACGGATTATAACGAAACTATAGTATATGATTTACGAGTCATAAATGAATTGCATAATATAAAATTATAGGAATTTAGAATTAACCTTTGGTCCTAGCAAATGTGGCCTATGAACAATATCGAAATTGATATTCTCCTAATTGTTGCACCCAAGATGCTCCAAGATATGCCTTGCTTGTGCTAGAATTTTTAGAGAAAAGTTACTGCTAACTATTCTTTTGTATGATGATGAATGATAGAGAGAATTCAAGTGAAAAATCCGAATTTTTCTTTGTTCTTTTTCTCCCATATACGGCCGGATCCCTCAGTAGGTCAAGGAGGAGTCTCTCCTCCTTTTTACTACTCTTGTTATTAGGGTTTTTGACCTAGTTACCATAAAAGAATAATAAGAGATATTATCTCTTATTTTATCTCTTATTGGCCGAAAATTAGGAGAATAAAAAGACTATTTTCTCCTTCCTTTTTCGGTTATATTAGCATGTAATATAATGTATATGTCAACTATAAATATCCGTATATTTATAATTTGCTAATTAAATATAATATATTATGTTCAATTACGAATTAACATTTTAATTCGTTTAAGCTTACATTATATACATTGATTAAATATAACGGTTTATATTCAATTACGAATTATGTAACACCCAGAAATGTACCCTATTTTTATAATGAAAATATATTACGAATACTTTTCAGTGAATTTAAGTTTTAATTTAGATTTTATTATTCCGAGTCGAATTTAGAATTTTCGAGTTCGTATTTGGAATTTCCGCGAGATTTCATGAGAATCCCGTTTTAAGGCGAGTTTGACTTTTATTGACTTTTTCCTCATACATACTCATACTCCCTTAACCTATTTCTCATTCACTCAAACACAAATTCAACCTTACTTCTTCCTTAAGCAAAACCAAACCCTTGCCTCCATAATCTTTCCGATCTTAAAATCATCGTAGCTCATTCGTTCTTTGCTTAAATTCACGTAAGTTCGTCTCATTCTTCCCCACTTACCTTCCTCTATCCGTATTGACATTAAAATCATCGTCTTTCTCGCTTTTCAAACTTTCCGTCATTCTCAAAATGAATTTTATTCATCTTTTATGATCTATTTGTAATCGAAGATCCCGACAAAAACTATTTTCTAATCGAAGAGGAGCTTGACGAGTAGTGAAGACGCTTAAAGGTAACGGTGAAGGGTTACTCGGTATCATTTACGTGTTTAGAATATGATTAGAAAGCTTAGGATTCATGATATTGATAATGATTGTTGTTAGTTGATGAATGTTGATGATGTATAATGATTGTTGATAATTATTAGAAGTTAAAAATGAGAATTGAAATGAATTGAGCAAGTTGTGTTCCCAGCCGGGTGACCGGCCGCCGGTCCCCTGACCAACTGGGAATACATCAGAATGAACTTTGGAATTTTGGAATTTTTGGGTATGGGTGTTCCTGGCCGGATGCCCGGCCGCCAGTCTCCTGACCGGCCAGGAACACGCTGCTCTGTTTTTGATGATTTTTGGGTTTTGGCTTGATGCGCGAGGCGGGGTACCGCCGCCGGTCCACTGACCGGCCGGTACTACGGCTGTATGTTTTTCCTATGATTTCTAAAACTCGTAATTTATAATAGTTCGCATGATTCGTTTATCGTATAATTTTATGTAGTGACTTATAATATTAATGTTTTGAATATATGATATTCGATTCGCTTGTATCACATGTTTTGTGACGGTTTTTGGTATGTCCCACTTTGAGTCGGTTCTTACAAATGTTACGGTTTGAGCACTATTTTGTCTTGTGCTTTGTACTCTCATTCCCTTGGCTACCTCCACGTTCGTAAGGCTGGAATGTCGGAACGGGGAGGTATCCTATTGCTTAATTGCATGTGTAGTGGGCATACGACGACGTTGTTGGGAGTTGAACGCTATTGCGTTGATCGACCCGGCCGTCAAATGTTGTGTACTTGCGAGGTGGTGTTATTTGCATGTAGCGTACCGCTTGTTATGTGGCTCGAGCTCTTTTTCGCCTCTTTCGTGAATTTTAGCTACCGAATTTGGGGTACTCGGCGTCATATGATTGACCGAGTCTTGGATGCGAAACGTTTATCGCATGTCGAACTGGAAAATGCGAATCCGGGATTCTGGCCAGATTTAGACTAGGACCGTATTATTATCGTCGTCCTACCGGAGGAAATTAGTCAACATATACGAAATGTGATCGTGTATGCGTCCAGGGAAATTTTTATCTCGTGGATGCCTGTTAATCATACTTGCAATGTACACGATGCTAGTGCGTTTCATTTACCGTGAGATATGTCGTCTTTGTGTCGTCGTCTTTGAATGCGTGATTTCATGATATTATTCATGGTCATTGCATGATTGGGCACCGTCTATGTATTGGTATGTTTGAATGGATGATAATATGATGGATTTATTCATGGTCATTGCATGACTTGGCATGGTTTGTTTGTCGAGTCTCAATCTTATCAAACTTATACCGCTAACGGTGATATGCAAGCCCTAGTGAGCGTATTCGGTTGCCTAAGAGTGTCTTCCCCGAGTCTTTGTATCACATGATGGATTCGGACTTGTAACTCTTATGCTCTTATCATTATATCTCGAATTGCCTATCTATCCTTATCGTATCTCACATGTATATCTATATGTATGCATGCTCTACCTTTGTATCTCCTTTGATGTATGTTTAATGTGATATGGCTGGGAGAACCCGGAGTTACTCCCCACTGACTGTGGCATTCATGTTTTTCATGGATGAACAGGTTGCTTGCATGGATGGCTTTTGGCTTATGCTATTTTGGGTTCGGGTGTGAGCTAGCGGGCGTTGTCCCTGGAAGTTTCACCTCTAGACGATTTTAGCTAGTTTTGCTAAACACTTGTTCTTTGCTAACATTTTGAGAGACCCCGTCTCTTTGTTGTATTTCGTACTTAATTTGTAATATTTTGACACTCCTCGTTTTATCTATCTTGCATGTATAAAAATTTTTAAAATACCGTATTTCCGCATATTATTTCACATGCTTGTATGATTTATATTTCCGCATTCGCGAGGGTTGTCACAGTTGGTATCAGAGCTTTATCGCTCCCGACGCACACACGTGAACCCTAACTTAAACTACTTGACCATAAAATAATAAATGAGGGTTGGGTAGAAGTTAAGGATTTTACTTGGTAGTCTATTTGTTTATGCTAATTGATAGGAGTAACTTAATTTGTTTTTGTTTCTTATGAAGATGGTTAGACCACGATTAGCTGAGAACGTTATGATGGAAGCTCTCACTCAAGTGCTGAAAAATCAGCAAGATGCGGCGTTAGCTAATGCCAACCAAGTTCCCCCTAGAAGGGAAGACAACCATCAAGGTGGCTACGCATGGGTAGCTGGACAGATAGCTAGGAGTAAGATTGTACCATATGGTGGAGAACCGGACCCTACGGAGTTATCCGATTGGTTCCGTGAGATGGAGAAGCAGTTCGATCTATACCAAGTCCGCGAAGAGGACAAGGTGAGGATCGCAAAGCACTTCCTTATTAGGGAAGCTGATAACTGGTGGGCTATCACAAGTGCCACCGCTGTTCTTGAAGAGGACTTTAACTGGGCTTGCTTCAAGGCTCTTGTGGAGGGTAGATTATATCCTAAAGAGCTTAAGCAACAAAGGCTTAAAGAGTTCATTGACTTTAAACAAGGCAACTTGTCAGCTCAAGAGTTTACTACGGAGTTTAATAAGCTTGCACATTTTGCGCCGAGGCTTATCCGAGATGATGAAGACCAAGCATTCTATTACCGTAAAATGTTGAGTGCCGTTCTGCAAAGCAAAGTGAGGAGGAATACTACCTCCTTTGGAGATCTTTATGATGATGCCTTGTGGGCAGAAAATTCAATGAAAGCTATTAGAGATGAAGCTTTGATGAATAATCCCTATCCTTCTTATGCTCCTAGACCGAATGTTTATGGGAAGAGGCAGTTTATTCCGTCTCCTTCTAATTCTTATGCTAACAAGAGGATATTTAATCCTTCAAATGCAAATACAAGAAATCCTTCTCCTTTTATTCCTAGCGCTACTTCAAATGTGGCTCATAGGCCTTATGCTCCTCAAGCTCAAGCTCAGGGTCGTCAATGTAACCGTTGTAGACAACCATAGCATCCCGGTGTGCCTTGTTCCAACCGACCTTATCTTTGCTACTTTTGCCAAAAGGGTGGTCATCGTTACGAGGATTGCCCCGATCGAAAGTTGCCTCCTCCTCCTAAACCTAAGGGTTCAATATTTGTAATGAGCCGTGCCGAAGCCGATGCTCATCCCGAGATCATTACGGGTATGTTCTCAATCTTAGAGCAACCGTGTCTTATTCTTTTTGATACCGGTGCTTCAATGTCTTTTGTGTCATCAACCTATGCTAATAAATTATCTATCGAGCCTACATCTAGTGAGGATACTCCCATATCCTTACCATCCGGAAATATTATCTCTTGTTCTACTCTTTATCCTAATGTTCCAATATCTATTGCGGGTTCTATCTTTCCCGCTAATCTCCTTAAGTTCCCTCTAGGAGAGTTTGATATAATATTAGGTATTGATTGGTTAGCATTGTATCATGCTAGGTTCGAGTGTCGTGATCAAAAGATTTATTTAAAGAGTCCTTTAGGAGTTAGAATAACCTATAAGGGATCTCATCCCCGAAAAGGTGTGTCTTTGATTTCCGCTATGAAATTGGTAAGTATGGTTAGAAAAGGTCACCAAGCATACTTGTGTATTGTGACTTCTTCATCTACCTCTTTGCCAAGTATTGAAGATGTGCCTATTGTTCGAGAATTCGTTGATGTATTCCCCGAAGATTTGCCCGGGATTCCTCCCGAGCGTGATGTTGAGTTCTCTATTGATCTTGTACCTGGTTCTGGACCCATAGCCAAAGCTCCTTACCGTATGGCTCCGACCGAATTGAAAGAATTAAGGAAGCAGCTAGATGATATGATTGAAAAGGGTTTTATTCGACCAAGTGCCTCGCCTTGGGGTGCTCCCGTTCTCTTTGTGAAGAAGAAAGATGGTTCTATGAGGCTTTGTATTGATTATCGTGAATTGAATCGGATTACAATCAAGAATAGGTATCCTTTGCCAAGAATAGAAGATTTGTTTGATCAACTAAAGGGTGCTTCTACTTTTTCCAAGATTGATTTGAGATCCGGTTATCACCAAATTCCTGTTCGAGATGTTGATATTCCGAAGACCGCTTTTAGTACAAGGTATGGTCATTATGAGTTCAAGGTGATGCCTTTTGGATTGACGAATGCTCCCGCTATTTTTATGGATCAAATGAACCGCACATTTAGTGAGTATCTTGACAAGTGTGTGGTGGTATTCATTGATGATATTCTTATTTTCTCCAAGTCCAAAGAAGAGCATGCTATTCATTTGAGGGTTATTTTCGGTGTTCTACGTCGTCAGAAGTGGTATGCTAAGTTCTCCAAGTGTGAATTTTGGTCACCTAAAGTGTCCTTTCTTGGGCATGTGATTTCTAAAGAAGGTGTAATGGTGGATCCTTCGAAGATTGAGGCCGTTGTTGATTGGAAGAGTCCGACTGATATTAGAGAGATTCAAAGTTTTCTTGGTTTAGCTGGTTATTACCGAAGGTTTGTCAAGGATTTCTCCAAGCTTGCTAGACCGATGACTCAGTTGTTGAAGAAGGAAACCAAGTTCCTATGGAATGAAGCTTGTGAAGCAGCGTTTCAAGAGTTAAAGAAGAGGTTGACTACCGCTCCGGTGTTGACTTTGCCTGAAGATGGAGTAGACTTTGATGTCTATTGTGATGCTTCTAAAATGGGATTGGGTTGTGTTCTTATGCAAAACAGGAAGGTGGTGGCTTATGCTTCAAGGCAGTTGAGAGTTCATGAAGTGAACTATCCTACTCATGATTTAGAATTGGCCGCCGTTGTTAATGCTTTGAAAGTATGGAGACATTATCTAATTGGAGTTCATTGTCGTATCTTCACCGATCACAAGAGATTGAAATACATATTTACTCAAAAAGAGTTGAATATGAGGCAAAGAAGACGGTTGGAATTGGTGAACGATTATGATTTTGAGTTATTGTATCATAAAGGGAAGGCTAATGTTGTTTCCGATGCTCTTAGTAGGAAAGCTTCTCATGCATTGAATGATATGCGGGTATTACCCGATGATCTTTGTGCCGAGTTTCGAAAGTTGAGTTTGGAATTCGTGGAGCGTGGATTTGTTTATGTTGATGCTATAACTGCCGAACCTATTATTCTACGTGAAATCCGTGAAAGCCAAGTTGATGATCTTACGTACAAGTCTATTCAAGCCAAACTTCTTGAAGGTAAAGGTAAAGATTTCAAGTTTGATGATGAGGGTGTTCTTCGTTTCCATGGCCGTTTATTTGTTCCTAATGCTCTTGATTTGAGGAAGCGAGTTCTTGATTAAGCTCACCTTTCCCCTTATTCTATTCACCCCGGAGGTGATAAGATGTACAAAGATTTGAAGTTACAGTTTTGGTGGCCGAACTTGAAAGGTGATGTTGTTTCTTATGTTGGAAGATGTCTTACTTGCCAACAAGTGAAGATTGAACACAAGAGGCCCGGTGGATTGCTACAACCGTTGGATATTCCACTATGGAAGTGGTAATCTATTTCTATGGATTTTGTTATGGCTTTGCCGAGGACCGTTGGAGGTAAAGATGTCGTTTGGGTTGTTGTTGAGCGTTTACGAACGTGTTTGCTAGAATTTATTCCGATACAAAAGAAACTTGGAGTTTGGATCGTTTAGCAAAAGCTTATGTTGATTGAGGGATTGTTAGATACCTGTGTTCCTATGGAAGATTATATCCGACCGAGATCCGAGATTCTGTTCGAGATTTTGGAAGTCTTGCAAGAAGCCATGGGTAGTAAGTTGTTGATGAGTACCGCATTTCATGCCGCTACGGATGGTCAGACTGAGAGGACTATTCAGACTTTAGAAGACTTGCTTAGGGCTTGTGCTCTTGATTTCCAGTCTAGTTGGGAAAAGAGTCTACCGTTGGTGGAATTTTCTTACAACAACAGTTATCATGCATCTATCAAGATGACTCCTTATGAAGCTCTTTATGGAAGGAAATGTCGGAGTCCTATATGTTGGAATCAATTCAGTGATGTTCGTGACTTAGGCCCCGATGTTCTTGTTGAGACTATTGATAATGTGAAGGTCATTCGTGATAGAATGAAAGCCGCTCAAGACCGTCAAAAGTCTTATGCCGATATCCGAAGAAGGCCTTTAGAATTTGAAGTTGGGGATAAAGTGTTCTTGAAAGTGTCTCCAATGAAG
>JAIUZE010025167.1:0-11869 GCA_022085475.1 Heliosperma pusillum | reverse complement strand
GAATAGAGAATCATATAAGTTTAAATATGATAAAAATGAGTCAATACATGATACATAAGCATTAGAACAAGTTTATGAAGCATAATGAATAAAAACATAGATCACCTCTCCAAAACAATGTTGTTTGGAAACCAACGAAAACAAGGGTCCACTTCAAACGGTCATATCTAGAGTTCTATATATGGGAATGCAGAAATTCCAAGTCTAGGTGATAGCTTAACCTCTTACGGTTCCAACGAGATGTCACACGCCCAAAACAAGCAAGTAACGAAGGAGATATGATCATTTTACCAAAAGGGGTCAGTGCAGGAAAAATTCTGTTGGCAGCGGGTGACGCGGCCTGCGTCCTACGACGCAGCCTGCGTCCCCCAACGCAGCCTGCGTCCTTCACGGGATTCAAGGACGAACAAAAATCAACATGTTATCAACAACAAAAACCTCATTTATCATTACAAATCATCAATTCTCATATCAATTAACAACTAACAACATCCATCAACAACAATACAAGTCATAAGCTTAATAACCATAATCTACATACGGTTTCTATCCTAGAAATCACATAAAACACGTAAATGATATCGAGTAACCCTTCACCGTTACCTTTAAGCGTCTCTACTAATCGTCAAGATCCTCTTCAATAAGGTAATAGTCTTTGTCGGGATCTTGGAGGTCACCACCTACATAAAGATCATAAAAGATGAATGAAATTCATCTTGAGAAAGACGGAAAGATTGAAAGGCGAGAAAGACGATGATTTTAATATCAATACGGATAGAGGAAGGTAAGGGGAGAAGAATGAGACGAACTTACGTGAATTCTATCGAGTAATGAACGAGCTAGGATGAATCAAAGATCGAAAAGTTATGGAGGCAAGGTTTCTTAAGGAAGAAGTAAAATTTGGTTTGAGTTTGATTTTGTGTTGAATGAAATTTAGGTTAAGGAGTAGTGTGAGTTGTGTAGGAGAAAAGTCAACAAAAAGTCAAAGACGGTTCAAAAGTCAAGAGAAGTCAAACTCGTCTTAAGACGGGATTTTCATGGAATCTCGCGGAAATTCCAAATACGAACTCGGAAATTCTAAATTCGACTCGAAACATAAAATTCAAATTTAAAACTTAAAATTGCTGAAAAGATTTCGTAAAATATTTCTACTAGAAAAATAGGGTACATTTCCGGGTGTTACATGGGGCAAATTCTTTTCTTGTGTCCTACAATGTAAAATAGAATCGTCAAAAGTTGGGTTCGACACCTTGCTTGGGTTTTGACTTTACTATTCAAAATAGACTTGCCTTTTTCCCTCGCCTTGTGCCAACATCGTGCCAACCTACTCTTGAACGTCATTTTATTCTTAACAATTAAGAATATGAACATCCCTCTTAGAGTTCTCACTCACTTTCATGAATCTCTACTTAGACAAGTATATTAGAATTATAATGAAGACTATTCTTCATTTCATTCATGGTTTTACCTTCAAAAAGGATAAAACTTTCATGAAGTGTCTACGGTTTATGGTTATTCATGATTTCAAATAAATCGATTAACCTAGTCGTCCCAACTGATTTGGCCTCTTTTGAGGTAAGCCTCGATAAAGAGCATTATGACGACATACCAAAAATAAAAATATTTTCGTTGGAGCGAAAAAATTGATGTACCATTTTTATGAGAAGACGTCACTAAAAATCAAAACGTTTTTGACTAAGTGTGACTTATTCATTTACTCTTCATAAGAGACATTTGCAATGGTGAATATGAGGATCAAAAGATAAAATTCATTTTGTCTTTAGCTACGATGGTTTAAACGGAGATCGCAATCAAAATGCTACCGTATAAAATATTGGAAACCCTTTCCACGATTGAACGGATTTACAAGTTCATAGAAGGATAAATATTTGTCATTGCGCGAATAAATATGAACGGAAAATAAACATTCATTGCTTATATATAATTTACTTTTAAAACAATTTTAAACAAGTCACTCATATAATGACCCCTCATGAAATTATATAAGTGATTCCAAGACCCATCTTTAGACAAAAATAGTCATCGTATGCTACCTTTATCTAAAAATGGTAAGTCAATACTTGACTAATTCTACCCTTAGAACTCTTGGTTGACGGATTTCAACTAAATCCATCTCCTAGTCCAAAGATAACGCTTATCTCGTTGAGTCCAATCCAATTTTAGCTTGTGATCGTATCACCCTACTTACCCGAGGTAAAAGGGACCCACGAGCGTGGTAGCCCTAATGAACACGGGGTTCATAGGTGCTTCAATTGGTAAGGCTAAATCTCAATTTTTTTTTAAGTTATGTGAGAGGTCTTGTCAATTTAGTTATTAATTCCCTATAAGCGAAACTAAGTCGGTGAATTTAAACACTTTGAATTGACAAGCGAGCAATAAAAAAGCATGTTGGCCGATTTTGGCATGAGCGGAAAATGTAAAGCAAGCAAATAATTAAATTCCTAGTAGGCCACCTAGCTAATCTAATATTAACTAGAAGGATTACAAAATTGGAAACCAATCCTTGGCCCCTTGCCTCTTCATTGAACATACTTCAAAAAGGCACAGTCTTTTGGAACACCGACTTCGGGAATCTCCGTCTTCATAATAAATAATTACAAAAAGATACAAATAAAATTCCTATTATACATTTGATCTAAAAATGAAATTAAATTATTACAAACGGCGATACGAGATCGCAAATAAAATTACAACCGAATCGGTATTCCCTTACATTACGGGTAATACCGATTAAAATAATCTAGGCCATATTAGGTACAACTTGCATTAAAAATTAAATAAATGACATTCATTCATTCAACAATAACAACATAAATAAAATGCTGTAAAAATCATGCCAAAATCGCCCTTAATACTTATCATGCTCATTCTAGCTCGGTTTTATGGATTTTATCGATTTTTAACCATTTAAAAATCAATAATCAACACTTAAATCGTATTTAAGCTCAAACTAATTATCTAAACTGATTTAGAACTAAAAATTAGTCCCCACTAACTTTGTTTGTATTTAATTAGTTCGAATTGATCGTATTTGCTAAAAATAGAGGTTTAATCATAACATTTATGAAATAAACCCAAAATAAAATATAAAACTCATAAAAATATGAAACCAAAAATTTTGTACATTCTGTTACATTTCCAAAAACTCTAAAAACCAGAAACATTTACCCAAAAATTTGAATAAAGTTTATGAACAAATAACTTAATATTCAACGGTTTTATCAAATAAAAACCATTAAATATAGTAAAATAGTGAAACAAATTATAAACTTTTACCAAGATGATATAAATCAGATTATAAAATGTACCACAAATTTTCAAGACCAGAAAAGGACTTTTCAATTTTATGATCATAATAATCTCACTTTATTGACTTTTATCTTATAAACATCAATAATTATGCAAAACTTAATTAAAAGTCACGAAATTTTACATAAGGTATGTACAACATGCATGTGAGAGCATATAAAAAATTCATGTCCAGAATCAACATGAAACTATTTTTAGTTAACTTTTAACATAAAACATGCATATTAACATGATTTAAAGGCCATAAATCAAAATAAATAGCAAATTAATCCCTAAAATCACCACATTTGACCACAACAATTTTGAGGTCAGTAGGTATGCATGCAAATCAAAAATTTTGTGCAAACCAATTTTTAACACAAATTTTCAATTTTACCCAAGTTATCGTATAACTCGATTTTAATGCTTAAAATCGACATGCATGTAACAATTGAGCTCTGATACCACATGAAAGTCCTAGACCTCTAATTAGACACATCTTATTAGTTCATTAAATTACATTAACTTAATGATTTAGGATCTAGTTATCATGCATGCAAATATAAAAGCATAAAAGAAAAGATAAGACGAAAACATCCTTACATTGGGTATTTTCGGTTCTTTATTATGTGAGTTATATCTGCTTTTTGGCAGTATGACGGCAGAAACCGTCGTCGACCGAACGTGTTTTTAAACTAAACTGCAGGAACATAAAATATCCAAAAATGGAGGCATTCAGGCCATCAGATACCATCAAAAGAAGGCATGTACATACGTCCGAATGAATTAGCTCAACTAGCAAATCAAGTATACGGCTCTGCATAATTCCATATGTGAAAATATTTGGTTGTAAAAAAAATTATAAATTTTTCATTATATTAATTTATTTTATATATATCTCGTTTGCCGCATGAATTATTTTTGGCCACGAGAAACAATTTTTAGCCACGGGAGTTATTGGCCGCGGGAGAAGCCTTGGCTAAATATTTAATTTTCGCCACGATATTGTTTTTCCTGTGGCTATCAGTTAGCCACGGCCACTTGGGCCACGAAAGGTATTTCCGTGGCAATATGCTTTAGCCACGTAAATTTAGCACTGCGCCACGAATTTTTTTGTGGCCTAAGTGCTAAGTTGTAGTAGTGTGGGTGCACCTGAGTGGGCAAAGAAATGGGACGGTAGACATCTAATTTCAGCGTAGGAGAGCCACTTGTCTTACCGGGCGGCGTGGAGTATGGTTTGCTTTTGTTTGTGATTCTTCGTATCCGTTTGTCGTTTCCTTTCTCATTTATTTAATGTTAATGATGACTTTTGATTTGAAATGACGCAGGATGCTGGGAACATCAGGTCCTTTTCCGGCTATACGACCATGATGAAGGCCTACGAGAGATTGATGGAGGAGGAGAGAACCGTCGTTGAGCTAGGAGCCTTTCGAGACTGTGTTAGGGCTTCGAGGACGATCAAGGCGAGGAAGATTTGGGCTAATCTTATCCTGATTCGGGCCTTTCTTGACCGATATTGGGACACGCCTTCGACCTTCCATATGCCTTTTGGAAAGGCCGGGGTTACTTTGGAGGATTACGGCATGATCTCGGATCTTCCATGTGGAGAGGATACTTTGTAGTGGCTGTTGACGGCCATGAGGACGGATTCAGAAGAGACGAGGAAGTCGATAAGCTAGAACCTCTCGGCAGGGACGGCTAGCAATCCTAGGCTGGTTTCGAGCTCTTACGTCAGGGACTACTTCGCAGGTAGGACCCCGACGAGAGTGAGGATAGGTGTGGAGATGGTGCCTCCTCCTCCTTGTAAAGCTGAGCAGAGGGCTCGCCTTTGGTTGTGGTGGTTCTTCTCTTCGATTTATTTCGGAGATAAGGGGGAGAGGCTGTCGACGAAGCTTCTTCCCTTTCTGTCTGACTTGAGTAGCCTAGGTCACTAGGACTGAGTTACTCCTGGCTTTTGTTGGAGGTATGAACCTTCCTTTTGCATTCATTGAAGGATCAATAAATCATTTTGCATTGATTGAAAGATCAATATTTCATATTGTCGTTATTGAAAGATCAATATTTCATTTTTGCAGGCGTGGGTGTACTCCTACTTTCCGGGCATCGCGCCCAAGAGGACAGAGCCGGAGCCAAGAGAGTACCCAATCGTGAGGGACTAGGTGGTATGTCATAGGAAAAGCCAGCGTTCTTCCTATGATGTTTGTCGGAGGGGCGTGAATGCCCTGCAGTTGTAGCACATAAATACCTCTGATTCTTTCTTTTCTGTCTTTTATTTGGAAATGATCATAGGAATGACCCCTTCGTTGCTTCATTTTAGTGGGTTACAAGACCTTGGAAGCACTACTCGGATTCTTCGGCTTTCGTGGCCGAGGTCCTGCGTCCCAGGAGCTCGAGTCGGCGGCGCCTATGGGACCTGTGTGGTACCTGGGCGGGCGTTTGACTCGACAGTGCTCCCGTGACGCCTTCACGGTCCCTATCGACCCTCCAGGGTCGATGTTTAGGGAGCCTTCTGACGTGGAGAGAGAGGCTCTCTTGGCTAGCGCGATGGGGGACGCCCTCTTTCTTCCTGGCGAGGAGTATTCCAGGTTCGTTCACTGGAGACTAGCGTACTGGCCGATGGTGGTAAGCATTGCTTGTTTTTGTTTTCTTGAATTGATTTGAGAAATGAAGAAAAATTATCATTTAAGGAGCAATTTGATCTTTGCAGGAGATCGAGTGGCAGGCGTCGAGCCCCCAGCTTATCCCGAGGTGCAGGAGTACACTGATGCGGCCGGCTTCACGACGATTTTGGAGCTCCGCGTTTTTAGCGAGGCGGTGACCGACGCTGGCTTGGAGGAGTGGCAACACCTAGTGAGGAGTGGCTTGGATGACTATTTGAGGGATTTTCTTTTGTTCGTAATTTTTGACTGGAGAGATATTTTTGATTTTTGACACTTTGAATTTGTATTGATTGACTGATTTTTTTTTTGTCTCGTGAAGTTTTGAAAATATTTGAGACTTTTGATTTAAAGTTGTTGGACTATTTTATTTTTTTAGTTTTAGACACGATTGCACTAAAAATAATGGTTTGGCCATCGGGTAGGCTAGTTTTCTAGCACCCATTGTAAGGGTATTAAATTATTTTGCATAGTATGCAATTTTTCTTTATCTGGTAGTCATATAAAATATAGGAATTGACGAATCGGGTAGAAAAATGGAATCTCCAAACCTAGAGGTCACCTAGAGACACGGCGATCAAGGAATTTTCACACCACAAGATATGGAAAAGGTGGTAAATGCACACCCTGGTTAAGGCTTATTCTAAGAGGTCGAGTGATCTACACTAAAGAGATACGACCTAAAGTATTCTGAGTCTATTCTACTAGTTAAGAGTAAAAAGTAGAACAAGTGACTAATAAAAAGTACATGTGCTCTTTTTTCTTTTCTGTTTTTGGCAACTCAAACAGGATGGTCCTATTTATTAACAAATGCTAATATAGTGAAGACAAATAGCCCCTTTCAGATGTCGTCCTCAATTCTTCTTTCTAGCGCAGTTTAGTCTTTGAAAGACTTAATGTTTTGGTATCTTAGGTTGTTTGCATAAACGGGTCTCCACGAACGTTTCCACAACCGTAGCTACACATGGATGTTCAACAAGTTGTGTGCTAGTATTACTCCACCTACTTAGGAAGTCAGTGAAACCTTATTTCTCATTTTGGGTAAGAACCTCAAGAGTACGCATATTGGCTTGAATTTCAGCATTGTCTGCGTATTGTTTGGCGAACTCGATTGCGGCATCATCCCAGGTTTCAATTTTCTTATGTTCCAGAGAATAGAACCACTGCTTAGGAATGGTGTCGAGAGATGAAGGAAAGATCCTTAGGAACATCTCAGGTTTAATGCCTTTGATAAACATATAATCTTTGAAGGCACGAATGTGATTCAAAGGGTTCTCATGCCCCTTGAACTTTGGGATGTCGGTCATGTTGAAGTTTGTTGGCAATTGAGTACTTACAGCTTCACCAAACTCTAAAATATTGCGAACAATTTCATATTTGCGATTGTTTTCCTTGTAGAGTCATCCCCCTTGAGGTACATTAGTTGCTCCTTCAGGTATTGGAGTCGCTTTTCACCTTCGGTAAGAACTGGTGGGGGAGCGACTTCTGGTTGTCCCACAAAGGGTGGAATGTTATCATGCACACTAGCATCAGGAATGTCTGCAAGAGGAAGCCTAGTTTCTATGGCAACAATACGGCCTTCAATGGGGTTGAGGCGAGCATCAGCTAGGTCCTGACTTGTTTGGAGACGGATGAGCTCATCTAGGACTAGATCATTACCATTCGGGTTTGGCTCGGCTAGATGAACACTTGCTTGACTAGTTCCCGACATCTTGAAAACTAAGGTAAGAGACCGACGACGAATCAAAACACGATCGACCATTCTAGCACACTTACTAAAAAAGACTCCACTTATGAAGTGGGAGTGTGCCACTGTGCTAAATGAGTTTTGAAAATGACAAGATTTGAAATGTTTGTCCTAAGCAACCGCAGTGTGGTTGTAGGGGTGATGACTCGAAGTTGAGAAAAGTTGATTTTGACTTAACACTTGGGCAGAGTTTCGAATCATTTTGCGCTACTTTAGGGCACCTTTGAAAATGTTTTACAGTTTTAAAAAAGGATTTTTTTTTTTATTTTGAAAAGTTCGTCATGACTTTATTTACAAAATGGTGATCTTGGATAGATTATACACATTTATACAAGCATTATAACGGTATGCTAAGTGCATTTAAAATGGTTTTGGCTTAAAAGGTGGGTTGGCATACCAAGCAATCAAACCCGGGTCTGTGGAGAGGTCCGCGCCAAACATGACTAAGGTCGGTTCCTAGTCCATTTGCTCGAGTAGTGAAAGCCATTGATACGAACATGAGTATGTACTGCGGTATGGTTGACGTCAATCGTTATCCATCCTTAGGTCCATATAAGAATTTGCACCGTCTAAACAGGACGATTGGTAGAAATGGGATGGGTTGGGCCAAGGAAGGCCGAATAAAACAAACTAAGAAAGTCGACTAATGAAAACCGACAAATGTCTCGTACAAACTATTTCTTTACCTTGTTCAAGTTTCACCCTGCGTAACACGTAAGTTTATATTCCCCAGCGGAGTCGCCAAACTGTGGTACACGGGGGAGACCACGGAGGGGGGCGCTTGGGAGGACAAGCGTAAAAATACGCATTTCTGGAGTCGACACCAATTTTTATGGGAAATTGGATCCGTTCGAATACTTTATGCCACGTCAAGACATAAAGTGATGACATGAAAACTAAAAACTCGTTACCCTTAGCATTCTATGTCTAGAATGATTCTCGTGGATGCCAATGAACACGGATGTTCGCAGAGATCTCGAGTAACGGGTGAGGGTACGTATTAGGAAGCTCTTTAATCAAACACCTAATCCTGCCCGCCTCGATAGAGGCCTCTTCTAATGATTAGGGAAATCGTTCGTATTTGAAATTTTATCGATTAAATGCCTGCAATGCAACATCCAAATTTTTTAATGCTAACATGTCGGTGAACATGTAATTAGCACTCAATTATGTCGAAATTAGAAATTTAGAATTAATTACATATGAGAGAAAGACGAAATCATACAATTACAATGACTAAATAAGATTACAAGGGATTACGGGATCTACGTCAGAAATATATTCGAAACGGAGATTTGAAGAAAAATGAAAAGATTTGAAAACTTAAAGACAGATTAGGAGCGATATTACGATTAATAGTTAGTTAATTACGTAATTAAAGCTACGTCAAGGCGAGAACAGAAGTTCAGGAATAGAAGTCAACCTAGTACAGGCGAAGTAACAGCTGCGTGCTCTGGGAGAGGCGCGGGGCTCATTGCGTCTGTTCTTGAGCTGAATTCTGATAGTGAAGTCAGAATCGCGAGCAGTTAACATTCTTTTGTATATTTACGATTGATTATTGACCTATAACTAGAGTATAAGTGGTTTAACATATTAATTACTATAATTTGAATCAATAAAGAATTCCAGAGACTTGATATGAACAAATCGAATCTCCAAGACCCAATTTTGAATCGCAAGAATCAAAGGAAGAAGAAGAAAAGCTGGAAAAGGGCAGCCTCTAGAAGAGGCGCAGATGACGCTGCGGTTCTTCCAGGAGGCGCACCTGCTACTACGTTTATTCTCGACGTATGACGTCTGCTAAAAAAAGGTTATGTAAAAAAAGTATTGTTTTGAAATCGATTTTTAACTTACTTCATACGTGAGTCTTACATTAATTGAACAGAAAAGAAATAATACAAATAAAAAGACGGGATTTACACCCTCGCACTTACATGTTTGACGAAACGAGATTAACTAAGTTAACTTCTAATGATTGCTCGACTCGAATGTACGTAGAAAGTGCCTTCGTTATAGGATTTAAATCGACTGAATTAGTTGATTGATTGTGTAGTGGTCAAATGGGTCGGTCATGCAACGTGACAGGTACTCAAAAGGATCTCAGCTTACGTGGTCGATTGATCAAGCACGTAGATGTCGAAAGCTTACAGCAATATCTATAATGCAAAGAAAGAAGAGAAGGGCGGAACATTCGCGTGCCTAAAAAGTGAGATCGGAGCTCTCTTTTTATAGTAGAAAATGTGAAGAGTTTTGGAACAACTCAAACTTATCTCGAAAATATTCTGAAAACGGAGAAAACAGGCTGGGAAAGTGGTGCAACAGGAGGTGCGATCCTCCAAAGGGACGCATCACATGCTGCGTTATTTTCGAAGAGGCCTCCTTCTGCAGAAGAAAGATTTCCTCGTTTCTATTACGGAATTGCGGTAGATCTATACCAATTTTTTAAAAGATACGAGATATATTTTATCAAAAAGATAGAATTTGAAGCTTTAATAAAATATCCAGAATATTCTATAGCGTTCCGACTCGGCATTTTAAAAACGATCTTTAGAAAATGAAGCAGTTTTAGACCCGGACTCCAAATGAACTCTAATGGCTGTCAATACGGTCGTACCGGTGCGTAGATGACGACCAAGGGGTAGACATAAGTGTTTGAGCTATCACTTGAGGATAAACTTACGAACTGTCATAAATCGTTTCGCGTACCAAACATCCAGCCCAATCATCACTGGGTGGTTGGCGGAAGGTGTAGAACTGAGGTATCTACAGAGCCCCCACTTTGACTAAGGCTTGGACAAGGCAAAAGTTAAAGTATAGCCACTAGATCAATCAAAGATTACAACCTGATGACTCTGGCGACGCGAGGCGGCTGAAAGGGTTTGAACCAAGGAACTGTCGTCAGGACCATTTTAAAGTATGTCGACCATCAGGGAGGGTCGTTTACGGGTTCGTTCACCGGAGACTGGCGTACTGGCCGATAGTGGTAAGCATTACTTGTTTTTGTTTTCTTTGAATGGATCGAGGTGGCAGGCGTCGAGCCACAGCTTATCCCGAGGTGCTGGAGTACACTGATGCGGCCGGCTTCACGACAATTTTGGAGCTCCGCGATTTTAGCGAGCCAGTGACCGACGCTGGTTTGGAGGAGTGGCAGCACCTAGGGAGGAAATAAAGACTCTAACTTTGGTTATCTTCATTATTTCCATTGCATAGGTATGCATTTGATTTGACCCTTGATACAAACATGACTATGTACCGCGGTATGTTGACGTCAATCGCAATCCATCCTTAGGTCCAGATAAGAATTTGGACAGTCCAGACAGGACGATTGGTTAAAATGGGTTGGTTTGGGCCTAGGAAGGCCGAATAAAACGACCTAAGAAGGTCGAGTAATGAAAACCGACAACTGTCTCGTACGAACTATTCCCTAACCTTGTTCAAGTTTCACTCTGGGTAATACGTAAGTTTATATTCCCCAGCGGAGTCGCCAAACTGTGGTACACGGGGGGACCACGAAGGGGCGCGCTTGGGAGAACAAGCGTAAAAATACGCGATTTTGGAGTCGGCACTAATATTATGGGAAATTGGAACCGTTCGAATACTTTATGCCACGTAAAGACATAAAGTTATGACATAAACACTAAAAACACGTTACCCATGGCATTCAATGTCTAGAATAACTCTGCTGGATGCAAATGAACACAGATGTTTACAGAGATCTGGAGTAACGGGTGAGCGGACGTATTAGAAAGCTCTTTAATCAAACACCTAATCATGCCCGCCTCGATGGAGGCGTCTACTAATGAATAGGGAAATCGTTCGTATTTGGTATGTTATTGACTATATGCATCCAATGCAACATCCAACGTTTTAATCCTAGCATATGAATTAGACTATGTCGATGAACATGTAATTAGCACTCAATTATGTCAAAATTAGGAATTAAGAAATAATTACATATGAGAGAAACATAAAATGATCATACAATTACAATGACTAAATAAGATTACAACGGATTACGGGATCTACGTCAGAAATATATTCGAAACGGAGATTTGAAGAAAAAGGAAAAGATTTTAAAATTAAAACACAGATTAGGAGTGATATTACGATTAATAGTTTCTTAATTACGTAATTAAAGCTACGTCAAAGCGAGAAC
>JAIUZE010025166.1:0-11283 GCA_022085475.1 Heliosperma pusillum | reverse complement strand
CACGGAAGCCACAGTCAGTGGTGAGTAACTCCGAGTTCTCCCAGCCACGAAATGTCGAATTTAATTAAACATGAATAACATAAAAGCAATGTATATGGGAAATACAAAACTTTAACATATATGATATGCTTTTCATGTTATGAAACAGATAACTAACAAATAACCTAGCATGTGAAAGCTATCATGTGAAACCGATAATAAACTAGAACTCGAGGTAGGGAAGCTGGTATGCTGGCTCAGCGGTTACCATGTAACATGGCCCTGATACACTCAAACCCTAATCAACACGTAATCATGTGAATCAGTTAACAACCGTTAATCCAAACTCTATCAATCCTAGCCGGCTTTCATCTCACCTTCTAGAACTCATAGAATCATACAAACATGAAAGACCAATACTTCTACAAACAGGCATAAGTTCTTAGCACGGTCAATAGAAGACTTCTGTAACTCGAGTCTATACCACGCGGTAGGATATACTTAAATATTTAGGCTCAGCGGTCACTCCGGTAACATGGCCCAAATACCAAGCACACATCTAGGCTCAGCGGTTACACTAATAACATGGCCCAGATCCAAAGCACATATCTTAGCTCAGAGGTTCCTCTCATAAACATGTCCAAGATACGACTCAACCCTAAACCTAGACTGCGCAGACCCAGAGAAATGCGGAAAAACATCGCATCCAAGACCCATGATACAATCACATGAGTACACCCTAAGAAGATCCATCAAAGGGGTTGGCTATTACTTAAACTGGCTCCATTTCCCAAAGTGGAAACAATGGCAGCCATACCCCGACTTGGATATAAACCCACCAAGCCGGGACACAGAAGCTATCAAAGCAGTAAACTCCATATCTCTTTAACTATAGTACGGGTCCTATCAATGTCATGGTCCAAGATACTCATTTAGAATTAAATGGTCAAGACGCCATATACTCATAATTCTCTATGGGTACTTAGTCAACACGACACCAACCATATAATCAAACAGTCACGGGAAAACTTCCTATCATGTGACTAATTGCACATAAATCATATTCAAATATCATATCGCCTCATATCTACTAAGGCTCATTCATTCATTCATTAAATAAAACCTTACCTAAAGACAAATCCCCGACCCGAGCCCCGCGACGGGTCATCAGTCAAAACGGGGCTGACTAGATCTTGAGTTTGACCAAACCCGTTGGCCCACACGCGGCTAGGAACAGAGTCTTAGCCCTCGAGCTTGAACATAAATCATCATATTCAATTCATGTTATTTCATTCTATTTCTAACATGTGAATTATTAAATCATACCACCACCCGCTTGACTTAAAGGATATCAATTTAAACTCCCATCTCGTATTATAATTTCTAACATGTGAGAAATAATAATTTAATGAAAAACCTTTTAATTAAATATTTTACTTATTAATATTTCTCACTTGCTAATTATTACAAACCGCGATGAAATAACAATAACTCAAAAACCGTCACAAGTCTAAGGAAGGGGACCCACGGGCTGATTTGGGCCGACTTGACACGGGCCTGGACTGGGCCCCACGGCTGGTTTGGGCCTGTTGGGGCTGTTTTAAAGACTTTACTAAAACCGTTTCCTAATATTTCCCGCATGCTTTAACATAATTAAAACCCGTCAAAACAATAACCACACAATCAAACATCGACACAACCCAAAGACCAAAACCCGGACCAATCCAGACCGGACCAGGACCGGCCTGAACCGGGCCTGAACCGGCCGGTTTGGGCTGGTTTTTCCGGCCAAATTCCACGGTTCAAACACCCTCCATTCCAAATTAATTCTAACATGTTTTTAATTAACAACATCCATTTTTAACATCCAATTCAACCATCATGCATATTAAAATCATGATTATGAAGAAATCATAAAAATATGTCAAGGACACCAACATGTTTATAACTTCATACAACATGATAAAAATGATTACTTATCATGTTACTAATTAAAAACCGTAAATCATAAACAACAACTAAAGATATGTAACATTTTTCGTCGAGTAACTCGGAATCGTTACCTTAGCTAGCTAAAATCAAGTAGCACCAAAATAATAAGAACTAAGAAAATAAGAACCCCGTCTTCTAATCATCTCCTAAAATATATGAGTCACCAAACTCGTCTTCAAAATCTTCCCCTATAAGAAATGACAAGAAAAACATTATTAGACTTAAAACTTTGATTTTCCATAATTAAAGTGTTGAAAACGATTTTGTCGGATTTGAAAATAAACCGTACGTGAAGATGGGGAGCGAAGAGGAGATCCTAGCAATATAAGTTAGGACGGATTTAATTAAGAAATGAAGGTTTTATGAAGGTTTTGCTCAAGAACGATGAAGAACGGATGAAGAACGACGAAGAACGTTCAAGAACGATGAAGAACGATTTATTTGATCTTAAGTTGATTTGTTGAAAAATGAAAAGTTGTTTGTGAGTAAAGTGGGGTGAGGAGTGTGTGTTATAGAGCAAAATAGTGAGTTGGGTTTGAAATTGTTGTTATGGAATTGACCCGGTATAATAATTATATTACCGTAATTAATTAGATATTAAGTTAATTGAATTAAATATCAAGATATTATGTTATTGTAATGAAAAGAAAGAAAATATCAAGGTCAAAGAGAGAGGAAAAACCGTGTGATATGGTGACTGTCGGGTCAGTTTTGTAAACGATTTGCGTAATTTCCGTTGACGGATCGATAAAGCTGAAAATATCTAAGATATTCCTATTAGTTTAATCAAAAGAATTAAAATATCTAATGTGAGTGGAAAACGATGACATGGGCGTGTGACTCATGCCAAAGTCGAGTTTCGTTTTGTTTCGCGCTTTACGATGACTCGGGAATAGTTAAATGACGTTCGGTTAAAACCGTAAAAGTTATTCTTTAAATTCCGAATAAATTCAAAATAATTATATTAAATTATGATAAATCTTAATAAATCTAAATAAAAATAAATCAAAAATATTATTTTTTTAAATAAAATTTCGGTCTTCATACTTATGAGACGAGTCGGGAAAAGTCAACGGAAGTCAAAGTTGACTGAAAAGTCGAGAAAAGTCGAAGATGACTTAAAAGTCAAGAAAAGTTTAGGACGACTTAAAAGTCAAGAAAAAGTCAATGACGACTTTTAAAAAGTCAAGGAAAAGTCAAAGACGACTTAAAAGTCAAGAAAAGTCAAAGATGACTAAAAACGGTCTTTTCATGGAATCCCTCAAAAATTCCAAATACGAACGCGGAATTTCAAAATAAGACTCGGAACAAAAATTCCTATTTTAAAAACTTAAGTTCTACTGAAAAGTGTTAGTAAATATTTTAACTAGAAAAATCGGCATTTTTCGGGTTGTTACATTAAACCTTAAACCTTTACTCGTGCCATTGTCCCTTTTCATTTCCATTCTTGAATGTTTTTGTCAAGATTGATCTTTAAGAAATCGCATGCTCGTATCTTCTTTCTTACTCAGATATCTTCATAACTCTACTATCTCCTTTGTCTCTTCCTTGACCTCGTTATTTTCAGCGCTCCTCTCTTGTAATCTTGTGCCTTATTTATTCCCGTGTTCTCCTTGAGATTCCTTATCGTTTTCTATCTCGTTGCTCCTTCATCTTTTCTCTAGTGGATTGGATATTCCGTTTGTAAGGCTCAGAGAATAAGCGTGATGTAATTTGGGATTCTTTAGTTAGAATATGTGTCCTTGGATTGAGCAAATTTCATGTTGTATTTCATCATGGGAAATAGGATTTAAGCTCTAAGATGAATCCTAATAGTGATAATGTATCCTCTCTTAGTAGTTTTAGATTTGGAGCTTGGCATTGTAGTGCTATTTTGAGACTTGAGTTGATCATGATAATAGTTCGTTGTTGTTGGGTATTATAACAGTTGCTTGGTATGTCATTTGGGAATTGGATGTCTCTAATTGGTGGATTCTAAAAGAGACTTTGCTTTAGGGTAATTAAGCCGGTACCCAAGGTTCGAAGAGTATTGTCGTAAATGAAAATCTATTCATATTGAGTTTTAGATGAACTAGATAATTTGAATGGTTGTCTGATTGCCAAGTAATTGGCCATTTGTGGTTTGGAATTAGTAATTCTCTTTTATTCTTAAGGAATCATAGTTTGAGATTGAGAAATGTTCGTTGCAAGCTTTGGATAGTGAGTGCTCAGTTGTTATGGATTATAGAGTTAGAATGGTGAACCCGTTTATCTTAAGGATTAGTAACCACCATAGTTTACTAATGTGACTATTTATATTTGAGGCTTCGAGCATAGTAGTGATAGAATTAAGGATGTTATGGCGTATTAAAGAATCCTTATAATCGATAATGGATTGTTAATTTTCCCTTGTCGTGAGACCTTGGATGAGGCTAGTTGGATCTTACATAATTATGTTTGTTGCTTTGATAGTGACTGTTGTAAATAATGTTTATGGAGTTTGGCGATTTAGGATGGTTAAAGTGTAATTGAGGTAAATTACATTCTCTTGAGGACTAGTTTATTAGAAGAGTTAGTGATGTCGAATTCTTGTAGATCTTTCTTCCGACTTCATCGTGATCTTCCTATCCCTAAGAGTTCGATTTGTTTCGTTTTTGCGTGTTTTGTATATATTTTGTTGCCCTGAATTGTGTGTGAGATGTGCGAGTCGCTCTATGTACGTGTAATGCCTTCTTATTATGCTTTTATCTATGAGAAAACCTTCAAATTTCTATATTGTGTTTCTAAATTAACTTTTCAAAGGAGTCTAAAGATGGATTTTGTACCCTCTTTTTGGAAAGAATAGATTTCTTTTGCTTTTATACTTGGATTTTGCGTTTGGTTGGATGTTTGGACTTGTTATTGGAGACGTCTGGTGACTAGTCCTGCACTTACTAACACTTGTTTGATTTTCGATTTCACTATTTCGACATTGCTTTGATTTGGATAACTGGAGTACTCGTTCGCAACGGGCACTCTTGCGATCAGTAAATAAAGTTTCGCACTTGTGAAAATATCCTTAAACTATTTTCGAGATGAACCTCGTTTCATAAATGTTTCCCTTATAAAAGTTTTCGTATTAATTTTGAAAACCGATTCTTGTCCTTGATACTTTTGTTTTCTACTCTCAAGTTTCGAGGATTTGTATTAGACAGCATGAGGCCTATATTAAGGACCCTTGCTCTTTGGAAGAAGGAAGTTAATTATTGAATGAAAAAACCTGAGAATTCTTCTCATTTCTAAATCTTTTTAACTTGTGCATTGCTGTAGTTGAGAGTCAGGCCTGGTGATACCATGTGCTAGGCTGTGGGTATTGATCAAAGTCTGTGGGCAAGCTCAAACCTCCATGTGCTCAGACTGTGGGTTGTTTGTCTTGTTGTTTGATTCAAGGTTGTTCACCTGTGCAAGGCTGTGGTGAATGAGCTTGGTCAATCCAGTTTGTTGTCTATTTCCCTGTGTTGAGCTGTGGAATTTAGCTAACATTCATATCCCTTGTGTCTTAGTTGTCTTGAGAGGCATTCTATCTTAATTCACATAACACCCCTACTATATTACTGCAGAGTTGATGTGAATTTCATCATGATTGCCTCTTTCATCGTCATTCTCATATAGCTCAATTAGTTGAGCCCCCTTAGTAGACAAAATCACCAACACATTACTCATGGTTGCGAAACATCCTCATAAATAGCCTCGACATACAGATAATCATCACTATCATCATTGATGTCACCTTCACTTAAAATGTCATTTGGATCATCTAAACCTTCCCCATCTTTAGTTATAACATCTCCCTCGAGCTCTTCCCAAACTTTAAACACTCTCTTGTGTACCTCTTCAACGATGGACTCAACAGGTAATATTGGATGGAGGGATTTTTAAATCTAAAAGAGTGCAACTTTGAAAGTTTGCTAGGTAGTCCTTAATTTTTTGAGTTATTTTGGATCTGATTATGGAAGAGGAAATAAGGTTTTTTATTTCCATTTGGTCATGATAAAGAATGGGTGATGGTGCTAACATCGATGATGATGAATGATGATCAACACAAATATTAATAATGGATTAAATCTCTCAATTTGTTTAGGAATTGTGATGGTAAAGAGAGGGAAAATGAGAAGTAAAAGAGAGTAGTGAAACGGTGAAAAGAGGAAACGAGGGGTAAAAGGTCAAAAGATAAAACCAAAACAAATTCTCACGTATAAAGGTGGTCAACACCTGAATATTGACCAAATTTGGCCGGAGAGTTAGCATAGGTACTAGCTTACCAAATTAAAAATACATAAGGTAGCATAATACAAAAAAATAAAAATAAGGCAGTGTTTTACAAAGCCCCCTAAATGTAAGGTAGTTTTCGACAAAAAAACCCCTTTTAAATATTATAAATCCATTAATTTTCAACGTAAAACTAAAAGTTGTCATAAATAAATTATGAAAATTTAAGTTATAACAACAAGTCAAAGGTAAAACAGAGCACTTTAATTCTAATAAAAACATGGAAGTTTAACTTGAAAACATCATGGTTTAAGTTTAAAACTTTGTAACAAAAATTCAAGTTTTCAACATAGATAATGATTGACACGTATTATTAGTAATCTTCTATTTTGCGTTTCTATTGATTGGTGGAGGGACATAAATGGGTTGAATGAGGCGTTAGAGGAGGCGTTGGTGATGGTGACGATGTGTGTAACACCCGCAAATGTACCCTATTTGTAATTTAAAAATATTATACGGATACTTTTTAGCGAAATTTAGTTTTAGTTTAGAATTAAATTTTCCGTGTCTAATTTAGAATTTCCGAGTTCGTATTTGGACTTTACGCAAGATTCCGAGTAAGTTACGTGTTAAGACGCTTATGGGCTTTTTACCATATTTTTCCACTTACTCCTTCATATACTCCCTCACAACCCTAACTCCCTCATTCAATCTTCTTCTTCTTCCTCACCAATTAAACCCCAAATCCCTAGCCTCCATATTTGATCCAACTCTAAATCATCGCTACTCATTCGTTACTCGCTTAAATTCTCTAAGGTTCGTCTTATTCCTACCCTCTCATCGTCCTCTATCCGTATTGGTAATAAAATTACCGTATTTCTCGCTTTTCAATTTATCCGTCTTTCTCAAAGGTGAATTATATTCATCTTTTATGGTCTAATCATAGGTGGTGACCTTCAAGACCTCGACAAAGACTACTACTTAGTAGAGGAGGACCTAGACATCGAGTGAAGACGCGTATAGGTAACGGTGAAGGGTTACTCGATATCATTTACGTGTTTTTATGTGTTTTCTATGTTAGAAATCGTATTTAGAATATGACTAGTAATCTTAGGATTTGTGTTGTTGATGATGGTTGTTGTTAGTTGATAATTGATATGAGAATTGATGATTTGTGATGATAGATGATATTTGTGTTATGCCTTAGTGAAATTGTGAAATTCGTGTGATTCGTGCCTGCCAGACCAGGACGCTGGCAGCGTTCCCTAGACGCTGGCAGCGTCGTAAGACGCTGGCAGCGTTGCCTGGTGCTGGCAGCGTTCCTTGCTGCCAGTTTTTCCCAAGACGACTGCAGTTTTCCTGCACTGATCCCTTTTCGTAAAATGATCATATCTCCTTCGTTACTTGCTTGTTTTGGGCTTGTGACCTACCGTTGGAACCGTAAAAGGATAAGATATCACCTCCATTTATAATTTCTTCATTTGGATGTCTGTAACTCTAGTTATGACCGTTTTAAGTGGACCCTTGTTTTAGTTGGTTTCCAAACACGTTGTTTTGGAGAGGGGATCTATGTTTCTTATTCATTATACTTCCTAAACTTGTTCTAATGCTTATGTATCATGTATTGATTCATTTTTATCATAGTTAAATTTATATAATTCCCTATTCTCATCTTGGTGACGGTTTTTTATATGTCCCCTTTTGAGTGTTTTACAAATGCTACGGTTTGAGCACTAATTTTCTATGTGCTTTGTACTCTCATTCCCTTGGCTACCTCCACGTTCGTAAGGCTGGAATGTCGGAACGAGGAGGTAACCTACTGCTTAAATGCATGTGTTAGTGGGCATACGACGACGTTGTTGGGAGTTGAACGCTATGCGTTGATCGACCCGGCCTTCAAATGTTGTGTACTTGCGAGGTGGTGTTATTTGCATGTAGCGTACCGCTTGTTATGAGGCTTGAGCTCTTTTCCGCCTCTTTCGTGAATGTCGAC
The DNA here is from genome assembly GCA_022085475.1 of Heliosperma pusillum. NCBI lineage: Eukaryota > Viridiplantae > Streptophyta > Magnoliopsida > Caryophyllales > Caryophyllaceae > Heliosperma > Heliosperma pusillum. The sequence continues at coordinate 3,092 of JAIUZE010025166.1, read as the reverse complement.
CGAATTTGGGGTACTCGGCGTCTATGATTGACCGAGTCTTGGATGCGAAATGTTTATCGCATGTCGAACCGAAAAATGTGATTTCGGGAGTTTGGCCAGATTTAGACTAGGACCGGATATTTATATCGTCGTTCTACCGGAGGAAATTAGTCTACATATACGAAATGTAATCGTGTATGCGTTCAGGGAAATGTTTATCCCGTGGATGCTTTTTAATCATACTTGCCATGTACACGGTGCTAGTGCGTGGCATTTGCCGTGAGAGAGGTCGTCAATGTATTTGTATGTTTGGATGGATGATTACATGATTGATTATTCGTGATCATTGGATGACTTGGCGTGGTTTGTTTGTCGAGTCTCAATCTTATCAAACTTATGCCGCTAACGGTGAGATGCAAGCTCTAGTGAGTGTATATGGTTGTCTAAGAGTGTCTTCCCCGAGTCTATTTATAATCTGATGTGTACAGTTCATATGTCGAGTTCTATCTTATCAAGTGTATGCCACTAACGCTGAGATGCAAGCCCTAGTGAGTGTATAGTTGCCTAAGGGTGTCTTTCCCGAGTCTTTCTATAATATGATGGTTACGGCTTTGTACTTCATATGCTCTTATCTTTATATATCGAATTGCCTATTTATCCTTCTCGTACTTCACATGTATATTTATATATGTATGCTCTTACTTTTGTATTTCCGTTTATGTACGTTTAATGTGATATGGCTGGGAGAACCCGGAGTTACTCCCCACTGACTGTGGCGTTCATGTTTTTCATGGATGAACATGTTGCTTGATTTGATGGCTTTTTGCTTGTGGTATTTTGGGTTCGGGTGTGAGCTAGCGGGCGTTGGCCTGGATGAATCACCTCTAGACGTTTATTAGCTAGTTTGCTAATCACTTTGATATTGATAACATTTTGAGAGACTTCGTCTCTTTGTAGTATATTCTATTTTTGTTTGTATTTATTTGACATTCCTCGTATTTCTATCTTGCATGTAAACAGTTTTAAAAACACCGTATTTTTCCGCTATATAAATCACATGCTTGTTATGTTTTATTTCCGTATTCCCGAGGGTTGTCACAATGTGGCTTTCAATGACGGTCGATAGTAATTAAGAAGGTGAAGAGGTGATTAAGGATTTAGATTTGGCAGAGGAAAAAAGGGGTCATCATTATGTTTTTTTTATTTTTTATTTTATTGAGATATTTTGCTAAACTTTTTTTTATTCTACTTAATACTTCTCCTTTTCTCAAAAAAAAATTTCGACCGCGTGTAACTCATGGTCATGAATTCAGAACACGACAATCGTTTTTTCAATATGTTCGCTGTGACAACCCTCGCGAATGCGGAAAGATAAAACATACAAGCATGTGAATTATATTGCGGAAATATGAAGTTTTAAAAACTTTTATACATGCAAGGAAAGAATACGAGGAGTGTCATATATTACAAACTAGAGTACGAATTATACCACACCAAATGCGGAAAATAACAAAGAGACGGAGTCTCCAAAAGGTTAACAAGTAAAAGTGATCTTACAAAATAGATGGGGTATTTTCGAAATAGATGGGGTATTTTCGAAATAGATGGGGTATTTTTGAAATAGATGGGGTATTTTCGAAATAGATGGGGTATTTTCGATATAGAATTAGCAACTAGCTAAACGACGTCTAGAGGTGTTTCATTCAGGGACAACGCCCGCTAGCTCACACCCGAACCCAAAATAGCATAAGCAAAAAGCCATCCATGCAAGCAACCTGTTCATTCATGAAAAACATGAACGCCACAATCAGTGGGGAGTAACTCCGGGTTCTCCCAGCCATATCACATTAAACGTACATATAAGGAAATACAAATACATATAGATATACCATGTGAGTTACAATAAGATTAGATAGGCAATCCAATATATAATGATAAGATCATGTGGAAATCAAATCCGAAACCATCATGTTATTCAAAGACTCGGGGAAGACACTCTTAGGCAACCGAATACGCTCACTAGGGCTTTCATCTCACCGTTAGCGGTATAAGTTTGATAAGATTGAGACTCGACAAACAAACCAAGTCAAGTCATGCAATGATCACAACAAATCCAACATATTATCATCCATTCACTAACCAAGACATTGAAGGTGCCCAATCATGCAATGACCATCATGCAATGACCATGAATTACAATCATGAAATCACGCATTCAAAGACACGACACAAGCACGACAATCTCACCGGTGAGTAATGAAAAAGACACAATAGCATCGGGTACAAGGCAAGTATGATTATGGGCATCCACGGGAGTAAAAACCTTCCTGAAAGCATAAAACATTCAATCCATTTCGTATATGTAGACTAATTTCCTCCTGGTAGGACGACGATAATAATACGGTCCTAGTCTAAATCTGGTCAGACTCTCGGAATAAATCATGTTCCGATTCGACACGTGGTAAGACGTTCCACATCCAAGACTCGGGCTTATAAAATATATATGCCGAGTACCCCAAATTCGGTAGATAAATTCACGAAAGAGGCGGAAAAACAGCTCAAGCCTCATGACAAGCGGTACGCTACATGCAAATAACACCACCTCGCACGTATACAACATTTGACGGCCGGGTCGATCAACGCATAGCGTTCAACTCCCAACAACGTCGTCATATGCCCACTAACACATGCATTTAAGCAGTAGGATACCTCTCCGTTCTGACATTCCAGCCTTATGAACGGGAAGGTAGCCAAGGGAATGAGAGTACAAAGCACAAGACAAAATAGTGCTCAAACCGTATCCTTTGTAAAAACCGACTCAAAGTGGGAACATACCAAAAACCGTCACAAAACATGAGAATAGGGAATCATATAAGTTTAAATATGATAAACATGAGTCAACACATGATACATAAGCATTAGAACAAGTTTATGAAGCATAATGAATAAAAACATAGATCCCTCTCCAAAACAATGTTGTTTGGAAAACAACGAAAACAAGGGTCCACTTCAAACGGTCATAACTAGAGTTCTAGATATGGGAATGCAAAAATTCTAAGTCGAGGTGATAGCTTATCCTCTTACGGTTCCAACGAATGGTCACAAGCCCAAAA
>JAIUZE010025164.1:0-11901 GCA_022085475.1 Heliosperma pusillum | reverse complement strand
CACTAAAACGTGAATAACTAAATATTGGATGGATGGTTTTGGTTGATTCTTTTTGTATATGAAAGATAACATTCTTATCTTTCATTTGAGCCATCATGGGTATTTTTAATCGACCTGAGATAAGAGATATGATTTTTTGAAGTTCCTGCTGCTGCACAGGAAAACTGCTGTGCATTCACTTCTGACCTGCACTTACTCAAATGCTTATAACTGAAGTTACAGGACCTGTTTTTGCATGATTCCAAATGGAAAAGGAAGCTAACTCATATAGCTTCAATTTGGCTACTCATGGGTCTTCTAGTTCTACCTGTACAGAAACTGAGAGCATCTGCAAGATGCCTCTGGAGTCTGGAATACTGCTGCACAGTTGTCAAGGGACCTGCTAGTACTCAAATCTCTATATCTAGAGTTTCATTCATCATTTTGGGTTGGTTCTTTTTTGAAATGAAAGCTAACATCTCTAGCTTTACAATGTGATATTTTAGGGGTTCTAATTCATCCTAAGTCATGAGATATTCGACCTGCAAGTCAGGCCAGAATCCAAAATGTTGTGCAGTTGTCTGTTTTGCATTTGTGTGCATCAAGGGCCTTCCTATCCAGTTATCTTGGTTTAAATGGCACGTCCAAGGATATACATTGGTCCCTAAATGATCCTAAGTATGTGTGCATCATATGGCAGCAAAAGGAGAGCTTTTGAATTGATAAAAGACAGCTCACATGTGGAAGGAACACAAGGAAAGCGACAGCTTGTCCTTGTCTCCTCTTTTCTGAATTCTTTTGCAAATGCAGCCATGGGGCCACGAAAGAAGACATGAAAACAGCTATTTCATGTACCAAGTAGTAGAAATTAGTCCTTTTATTGTATTTGTCCTCTTACTTTATTGAAAATCAGCCATTAGATTAGAGTACTTAGAAATCAATGGCTAAATTGCATCTTAGGCTTTTATTTGCTGAACTTGTAATGCTCTATATAAAGAGCCATTTGCCTTATGTAATATTCAGTTTATGAAATGAAAAAAATGAGGTTTTTGAAACCCTTGTGTCCTTTGCTTTGTGCTTGGGCATTTATCATCTTTGCTTAGTGCGAGAGAACCTCCAAGGCTCGAGCCATTGGAGCGGAGTTGAGTCCATGCTTCGTGTTCTTGGGCGAAACTACTCCTAGACTTAGACATGCTATGTGATCTAGTCTAAGTCATATCCATCTACCTCCCATTGTATTAAACCCACAAAATAAGCCCTCCAAAACAGCCCCTCAAATGAGAAGAACAACTACTCGTGTCGAGTTTAATTTGTTGTTGTTTTGTTGAGTCTTGGTTGCACTTGGTTGTGCAAAGCGGTTTCCGGGACCGTCCTATCCCTAGCCCGGGTTTAGGTGTCATTTAGCTTAGTTTTAGAGTCACTTGAGTCATGCTCGAGTGGTGGCTGTTCGGGAGTATTTCTTGGCACGAAATCAGCCCCTTTGGGTCTTGTTTCAGTGCAAATATAATGACCCCTCACGAAATTCTATAAGCGATTCCGAGACCCGCATCTTAGATAAAAATGAACATGTTATGCCACCTTTATGTAATAAACGGTAAGTCAACACTTTGACTAATTCTACTCCTAGAACTCTCGGTCGACAGATTTCATCCAAACCCGTCTCCTAGTCCCGAGATAACGCTTAACCCGTTGAGACCAACCCAATTTACGCATGTGATCGCATCACCCTACTTACCCGAGGTAAAAAGGTCCATGTTGTGGTTGTCCTAATGAACACGGGATTCATATATTTTCTAGATTTGTTTCCGTGTTCGAGTTATTCCAAAACTCTTCGGATTTCTCCCTATAAAAGGAGAGGTTCGTGCTCACTTTTAAGGCACGCGAGTGTTCCGCCCCTTCTCTTCTGTCTCTTTGCATTCTAGACCTTGCTCTAAGCATTTTGACATCTACGTGCTTGATGAATCCACCACGTAAGCTCAGATCCTTCTGGGTTCCTGTCATGTTTGCATTTGACTGACCAATTTGACCACTACACCTTAATCAATCAATCTTTCAATTGATCTTTTCGATTCTCGTACGAGGACACTTTCTTTACATTCGAGTCGAGCTATCACTAAAACGAAACTTAGTTAATCTCGCTTGGTCAACATATAAGTATGAGGGTGTAATAATCCTATCTTTTATATTTTGTTTTGTACTTTATTTAATTCATGTAAGATTTATGTAAGATTTATGTCAAACCTTTTCAAAGCCTTTTTTTTTTTTAATAGTCTTATTTAAATAACCTTTTTCATAGTTCGTCTTAGATCCCTAATAATTCAATATTAGCGGGTTTTGACATCTTTAGATCACGTTTGTGTCTTTAGAGGTTAGATCTGTTCCAGTCTAGTCTTTGAATTCGTCTTTGATATAATTTAGTGTAAATTAATTAATTAAACCACCTTCACTAGACTAATAAATCAATAATAAACCGTAAAATCACCAATGAACACTAACCGATCGCGATTCTGGCTTCACTGCGAGACCTCACCTCTAGAACAGACGCATGGGTTGAAGCGCCTTTTCCTGAGGACGCATCACCTACTTTGCCTGTTATGGGTTGGATTCTGTCTCTGATCTTCCTTTGTCGTCTCGACGTAGTGTATTATGTATTTAATCAACTATTTACCATAATATCGCTGCTAATCTGTTTTTTAATCTAAATCTTTCCTTTTTTTTATTTAAATCTCTCTTTTGGACATATTTCCGACATAGATGCCGAGATCCGTTGTAATCTTTTTAATTCTTTTGTAATTTTATCTAGTCATTAATGACTGTAAGGATTGTATAATTTAATTGTCGTCTCACATGTAATCAATCTATTTCCAATTTCGACTCAATTGATTGCTAAACTACATGTTCAACCGACATAGTATAGTTCACATGCTAGGATGAAATTGTGGATGTTGCATTGCATGCATATAACCAACTACATATCGAATACAAAATTGTTTCCCTAATCATTAGTAGAGTCCGCTATCGAGGCAGGCAGAATTAGGAGTTTGATTAAATAACTTCCAGATCTATGTGAACATCCGTGTTCATTGGCATCCACGGGAGTCATTCTAGACATAGAATGCTAAGGGTAACGAGTACTTGGTGTTCATGTCATTACTTTGTGTCTTGACATGGCATAAAGTATTCTAACGGTTCCAACTTCCCACAAAACTTGGTGGCGACTCCACAAATGCGTATCCTTACAATTGTCTTTCGTTTCTCCATCTGTGGTTCCCCAACTACACTTAGCCTTTTAACATAGATAATTTTTCCTTTCCTGGTTCAACATATCATAACTCACTCTAGTTTGACGTTCAATATCCATTAGGCAGGTATTATAAGGATCCCTATGCAATTGTTTTTGACAATTAATAAGAATTTCATAGGCAATATCAGCATTCCTTTCCATATATGAAAACAGCTGGTTCTTATGTTCCTTTAGCTTAGGCTTAAGCCCCTTGAGTTTAGTAATCACACCAAACATGGCATTTCCATTCACATTCTGATGCCAGCTAGATCTCACAACATCCTTAAATACATCAACCTTACTCCACATGTCAAAAAATTTAAAAGGTCTATTCCTGCGAGGTAATAACCCACCTCCATCCTGAATAAGGCAAGGGCAGTTGTCAAAATGCCCTCCATGCCCAAAGTAAGCATAATATTCAGGCCACGTCTGAATCCATTCACATTCACTATCACCCTATCAATTATGCTGAAAGTCATAGTCTCACTTGGTTGCTTGTTGTTCCAAATAAAAAAGGCACCATAAGCTTTCATGTTAGCAACTCACACATATCCATAACATTGTGAAAAGGTAAGGTCTCAATTTCCTTAGCAGTCAAGCCAATGCGCTCATCAGCATATAATACATTTGTGAAATCCCCCAAAATTATCCAAGGAGCAGTAATGTTCATTCTAATCGATCAGATCATTCCAAAGATATACGCAATCCTCAATTTTATTAAAGCCATAAACAAAAGTAGCATAAAAAGTTTTATTATCAGATATTCTAACCACTCTAACATGAAAAAACTAATCAATCATTTCAATTATGCCCACTCTCACAGTATGAGGTTTTTGCATAATACCAAAATTCTTCCCCCAGAATGATAATCATGATTAGTAACAAAGGACCATCCATTACAAACATTATCAGAAACTTTCTTTAGAGACATAGGTTTTACCCTAGTCTCTAGTAGCCTAAATACGTCTACACCAGTTTGATGCAGAAACCACTTTATATATCTTTGCTTATCATCACTTTCAGGCCCATAACATTCCACACTCCAAACTTATTCATGACAGGAGGAACTACTCCCAACCCCTCCCCCTTTATCAACTAATTCAATAGAATTAACAAAAGCAGCAGCAAAATACATAGCAAAACCCCGTTCGGCAGAACCAGGCAATCTAGATTCATGTCTAGTTAGCCTAGTAATAATCCTGGCAAGAGTGAAAACAGATCCTTGACCAACTGGTAAAGGTGTTGTAACTGGTGTGCTCAGACGACTATCACCTTTCTTACGCTTGCTTCCTACTTCCGAGGCTTGGCTACCTTTCCCCAAACCACTATTTTTTGATAATTCGCGAAATTAAACACAATCAAGCTCTACAGTACTCTTCTCCTTCCTTTTCCATACTTTCTGAAACTGCATATTGTTACATATTTGGTCTATAGATTCTTCCATCAGCTTTTCTGCATTGCTGAGTAGTATGACCTATGGCTTTGCAGTTTTGACATGATATAGGTAACCAATCATACTCAATCAACACAATCACTTCTTTTTCATTTTCATCCTAAAAAAAAACTTTATCCAGGAAAGTTTGGTCCATCTCAACCTCAACCAAAATCCTTGCATAACCCAGAAAGACTCTCTGGGTTGTTTGATCATTAACTCTAAGAAATCGACCAACTAAAGATGGATAACTTTGCTAGTCATTTATCTCCATAAAACTTCAAGTCCAACCCTACATAATTCATCATATAGGCACTGATTTTACAGCCACCTCAGTTATTTTCACTTGAGGGTCCCAGGCTCTCAATATAATTGGTTTCCCATCAAACATAAATCCTCCTCTGTCCAGAATTAATTTCATGTGTTCCAATTTAGCAAACCTTATTACAAATAGACCATTAGGTAGAAAAGCTATTTTAGAAATCTCATAATCTTTCATAATTCTACGAACATAACCTTCCAGATCCTCCTTCGAGGGGTTTTCACCCAGAACATACCCATATACCGCTAATTTCTAGTAGTTAATTTCATCTTGGACATCATCCGAACTTAACTTCAGGGTATTACCTTGCACCGTGGTCTTAGTACTTTCTACTTCTGCTATCGGCTCCAAATTAACTTCATTTGCTCCTGCCATGGACCGTTTCTGTTTCCTAGATGTTACTTCATGCCATCCCTCTTCATTCTCTGCACAATTCTCCTATGGGGAAGGTTCACCATGAAGTAAACTAACAACTTCCTCCTTAACTCTTTCAATATGACTCGCATTGGATTCAACAGTAACATTCATCTTACTATTCATATTACTAATTTGTGAATTTTGTTGATTATTGATACTAATATTACCAACATGATTATTATTATTCATTTGATTATTTTGAGTATTAATAGGATGATTATTACCCTTTTTCTTTGCCATTGCAATGAAAACATAAAACCCTAGAAAAAGTTATTGATTTTCCTATCTCTAACTTTCTCTTTCATTTATACAACATAAGCATAAGAAGAATGAAATAAACATAAAGATAATCCAACGTTATGATTAAACATGCAAGAATATAATAAAGACAAGATAAAACAACTAATAAGAAAGATAAGGGTTGAGTTCTTACAATTACTAAGGAAATCCAAGTTGAAAGAGATAAATTGAACAAGTATGGCCGTCCCCTATTGGGATGCACTATTAAACCGAAATTGGGGTTATCCGCTAAAAAATATGGTCGAGCGGTTAATGAATGTCTTCGCGGTGGACTTGATTTTACCAAAGATGATGAAAACGTGAACTCTTAACCATTTATGCGTTGGCGAGACCGCTTCTTATTTTGTGCCGAAACAATTTATAAAGCACAGGCCGAAACAGGTGAAATCAAAGGGCATTACTTGAATGCCACTGCGGGTACATGTGAAGAAATGATCAAAAGGGCTGTATTTTCCAGATAATTCGGAGTTCCTATCGTAATGCTTGGCCCATTATTGCCGAGATAATGGTCTACTTCTTCACATCCACCGTGCAATGCTTGCCGTTATTGATAGACAGAAAAATCATGTTATGCACTTTCGTGTACTAGCTAAAGCGTTACGTCTGTCTGGTGGAGATCATATTCATGCCGGTACCGTAGTAGGTAAGCTTGAAGGGGAAAGAGAAATCACCTTAGGCTTTGTGGATTTACTCCGTGATGATTGTACTGAAAAAGACAGAAGTCGCGGTATTTATTTCACTCAATCCTGGGTTTCTACACCAGGTGTTCTGCCCGTTGCTTCGGGAGGTATTCATGTTTGGCATATGCCCGCTCTAACCGAGATCTTTGGGGATGATTCCGTACTACAGTTTGGTGGAGGAACCCTAGGACACCCTTGGGGTAATGCGCCGGGTGCTGTAGCGAATCGAGTAGCCCTAGAAGCATGTGTACAAGCTCGTAATGAAGGACGTGATCTTGCTCGCGAGGGTAATACTATTATTCGCGAGGCTTGTAAATGGAGTCCTGAGCTAGCTGCTGCTTGTGAAGTATGGAAGGAAATTAAATTTGAATTCCAAGCAATGGATACAATCTAAACTAAGTAATCAATGTTCGTCTCCTTAATTAAATTGTAAATAAAAAAACTCGGCCCAATCTTTTACTAAAAGGATTGAGCCGAATAAAAATATTTTTATGGATATATAAGCAAGATCTTAAAAAAAATGGAATAATAAACAACCAAAACTTTGTATTATTGTGTTGGATCCCCAATTAATCCTACGGATCCCTAGGATTGGCAGAATTTGTATATTCTTATATCTATTTCGCCGATTTGGACCATGACAGTAGATATCACGTCAAGTATAAAAACTCCTTCTATCCATCTTGTATATTGTCCTTTTCGTTCCATATTGGAATAGAATTATTCATTTTGTATCGTATATTGTCCTTTTCGTTCCATATTGTCCTTGTTTGTTTTTTATTTTCTTTGTCAAATCTGATGGTGAGACCTTGGGATATGTTCTTGGCTGCTTCCATGCCTTGAGGACAAAGTGTTAGGATGCCTTTCAGGACAGCCCATAAAGTTGTCTTACCATTAAGAGCAAAGACACCAGCCTTGGGACAGATGAGTGCTGACTTGCTGTCACCTGGACCCATGTGGCTTGGACTTGTCTTCATCCTGAATTTTATCCATAATTAGAAAAAGTGATCCAAGGCAAACTTCTTCCTTAGGCTCTTAAGTAGTAGGATTAGGGCTTGGGACTCTTGAACATGTAACCAATGTATTTGGGATGACGCAAAAGGGGATATTGCTGAAAACAGGCTTCAAGAGCAATCCTGAAATCAGACATGGCTTGCAGGCCTCATAACTCTTAGCCCAGGATGGATCTTGATACTCATGATATCTCATATTGAATATATGGATGTTAGCGTCCATGGAAAAAGAGAATCAACCCCAAATGATGTCTTGAACTCCAGATAGAGAGGTTTGAGTACTAGCAGGTCAGAGGCATCTTGCAGATGCTCTCATTTTCTGCACAGATAGAATTAGGAGACCCATGAGTAGCCAAATTGACGCTATACGAGTTAGCTTCCTTCACCATTTGGAATCATGTAAAAAAAATCTTGGAACTTCAGTTATAAGCCTTTAAGTTAGTACAGGTCAGAAGTGAATCCTCATCAGACTTCCTCTGCAGCAGCATGAGCTTTGAAAAATCATATCCCCCAGCTCATATGGATTAAAATTACTCATGATGATTCACATGAAAGCTAAAGGTTTTAGCTTTCACCTCAAAAAGGAATCAACCCTATAGGTTCCCTAGAGCTCCAGATATTTGGGTTTGAGTGACAACATGTCAATTCTGAATATCCTGCAGTTTTCCTGTACTTCAGCATAAATTTCAAAAAATCATATCTCATAGCTCAGGTTGAATAAAAATGCCCAACATATGTCAAATGAAATCTAATGGAGTTAGCTATCATATCCAAAAATAATTATCCTAAAATGTTGCCCAAATCTTGAGTTATGTAATTTTGAGTAGTGACAGGCCTGTTCTGAAATTCAGCATAGGGAGCATGATTCAGCTCTATCTTGCAGATACCATAACTTCTGCCTCACGATGAATTAGTGAGCCATTCAGGTATCAAATGAAAGATAAAGGAGTTATCTTTTCTATCCAAAAGGAATCAGCCTCAAAGACTTAATAAATATTGCGTTACTCAAACATTAGTGCTGACAGATCATTTCACGAAACTCAATAGCATTCCTGCATGACAGTCTTTGAAGGTCTCCTGTGAAACATCTACTAGATGGAACTTGATGATTTCAATTCCATATGAAAGAGGACGCTTTCAAGAATCCAACCATATACAGAACTAAAATTCCTACCATATAGAACTCAAGATATGAGTCATTGAAGTTGACCCAATTCTGATGATATTCTGGGATCAGTTCAGGTTTTCTGAAATTGAATGCTAAGCTTGTTTTCCCTGAACTTGGCTCATTTTGTTCTTGGATTGCATCCAATTGTCTCATGGCTTTAGACAGTCCCATGGAATGTTCTTTTGGCATGTAAAATGAAGGACCCTTACCCCTAGCTCCTGCTACAGTTTCCGTGGGCACCTACGTTCTTCTTTTGCCTAATGGTTTAGAGTTGTATTTAAATAATTGCTAATATGTACCAATTGTTACCAAGAAAATTATCTTCATTTCCGTATTAGACATGGATATTTCATTTTGTATTAAGAACAATTGTTGTAGTTTTTAATTTAATGAAATGGTTTATGGCGAGGCCATTTCTATTGGAGGTATTTATGTTCTAGATATTGCAAAAGAGGTCTATCATGTAGAAAACAAGAAGCTCAAAATAGGTGAACCTAATCAATCATACATTTGGCATTGTCGTTCAGGGCACATAAACGAACGACGCATAAAGAGACTTGTTTCACCTAAAGTACTCAAACCATTCGATTACGAATAATATGGTGTATGCGAATCTTGTCTTCTAGGCAAGATGACTCGTGCTCCTTTTACGGAAAAAGGGACACGAGCAAGTGAAGTATTAGGGCTTATACATATGGATGTATGCGGTCCAATGACTATCCAAGCTACAAGTGGTTATCACTACTTCATTACTTTTACCGACGACTTGAGTAGATATCGATATGTCTACTTGATGAGGCATACAAGTGATGCATTTGAAAAATTCACAGAATTTCAAAATGAAGTAGAAAACCAATTGAATAAAAAGATTAAAGCCCTACAATCCGATCGTGGTGGTGAATACTTGAACAATGAATTTGATTCACACCTATAAGATTGTGGTATAGTATCACAATGGACTCCTCATGGGACACCTCAATTAAATGGTGTCTCCGAAAGGAGAAATCGAACTTTATTAGATATGGTTCGATCTATGATGAGTCTGACAGAGCTTCCTGATTATTTTTGGGGTTTTGCTATCTAATCTGCAATATTTTCACTAAATCGAAGCACGACTAATGCGGCAAACAAGACTACATATGAGATATGGACATGCAAAGTCCCTTATTTGTCGTTTATAAGAATTTGGGTATGCGAGGCTTTTGTTAAGAGTAAGTCTGACGATAAACTCGCACCCAAATCTGACAAATGTCTGTTTCTAGGATATCCAAAGGAAACAAGTGCTTATTACTTCTACAATAAACACGAGGACAAAGTGTTTGTGTCTCGTGATGGAGTCTTTTTAGAAAATGATTTCATTTCTAAAAGACAGAGTGGGAGAAAATTTGAACTTGATGAAGTCCAAGAGCCACAAACCGAAAAGGACGACGAGGAAAACGTTCGCTCTTCGTCTGACACAGTCCTTATTCTTTCGGAACCTAGAAGGTTAAGCAGAATTAGTCATCAACCTGATAGGTACCTTGGTATTATAGAGGAAGGTGATGACTATAATGTGTTACTTTTTGAAAGCAACGAACCTACTACCTACAAAGCAGCCATTTCTAGTCCCGACTCAAAGCTATGGCTAGGAGCTATGCGATCCGAAATGGATTCTATGTACGACAATCAAGTATGGGATTTGGTTTATTTACCTAAGGAGGTAAGACCTCTTCAGTGTAAGTTGATATATAAGATCAAAAGTGGCATAAATAAACATAATGATGTTTACAAAGCTAGATTGGTGGCAAAAGGTTTCACCCAAGTTTATGGTCTTCACTATGACGAAACCTTTGCCCCAGTCGCCATGCTTCGATCCATAAGGATTAGCTTAGCGGTTGCCGCATTTCATAATTATGAGATTTGGTAAATGGATGTCAAAACCGCCTTCTTGAATGGGATTCTAGAAGAGGAATTGTACATGACGCATTTGTTGTTGGATCAATCAGGTATGCGATGATGTGCACTCGTCCCGATGTTGCATATGCTTTGAGCATGACAAGTCGTTACCAAGCAAATCCAGGTGAGAATCACTGGAAAGCCGTAAAGAACATCCTTAAGTACTTGAAAAGGACCAAGGATTCGTTCTTAGTGTTTGGAGGCGAGACTGAGTTACGTGTAAAACGTTAAATAGATGCCAGTTTCCAAACAGATAGGGATGATATGAAATCCCAATACGGCTATGTTTATATGATGAATGGAGGAGCTGTTTGCTGGAAGAGTTTTAAGCAAAGCGTTACAGCGGATTCTACAACAGAAGCAGAGTAACTTGCAGCGTCTGAAACTGCAAAGGAAGCTGTGTGGATTCGACAATTTTTGGAAGGACTAACAGTAGTCCATACTGCCAAAGATCCTATCACGATTTATCGTGATAACAGTGGGGCTATTTTTCAAGCAAAAGAGCTCAAGTCTAGTAACAAGTCTAGACATGTACTTAAGAAATATCATGTAATTAGAAATTACGTGGACAGAAAGGAAATTGACATTTGTAAGGTTGAGACAGATGACAACATTGTTGATCCTTTAACCAAGCCCTTATCAAAGGCTAAGCATGATGGACATGTCATCACAATGGGATTGAGACGTGTACCAGAATTCCTTTAGATTATGAAATATGTAATAATTGAATGTTGTATTAATTCTTTCATATATGATAATTGCATTCATTGTTCGAGTTTTATTATAAACACTTTTATTTAGTTTGACTAAATTTAATACTTTGTTTATCCGAATAGATTGTAAGACAATGTTGGACCTTATTCAAGTGAATAGGACGAACTTAGTATTTTGTCCCTAGTCACTCAATGAGGTGACTTCTCGAAATGACTTGATTGTAAGTCGATCGATGAATGGTTCAGCACCATGGGGTCATGAAGATGACTGGTCGTTTACATAGACAGACAATATGACACTCTGTCGAACAATCACCTTTGTAGAGACCCTTAAATCAATTATTTGATGCCTGTTCGTGACAGGGTCTTGTATCTTATTCCTATGAGTCGATTCTTTTGACTGGCGACTGTCTATCTGAGTCGGTGCAGTTTCCAATTGGTTTGGTTGATGTTCTAGGTCGTGCCGTAAAAGGAGGCCGATGGACATCTTCTGGATCATGGTGATCTGCATCATACAGTGTAGATGAATCAACATTAATTGCCCACCCACGTTGGGTACAAACATCTTTAGGCCACTCGAGTTGTAGTTACTGTAAATGTGTGGCCACGCTCGGAAAGAGATCTATGGAAGATTTACCGGTCAGACAGTTACTCTCCCT
>JAIUZE010025162.1:0-10986 GCA_022085475.1 Heliosperma pusillum | reverse complement strand
GGCCAGGCAGAACAGATAGAACTTTGCACCTTAGCACACAAGCACAGGTAGCAAAGGTTGTGTTTGAGACTCAAGACACACAAGTAATGACTCTTAGACACTGTAATCTTAGATCACACACAAGTTCACTAAGGATTACCACAATACTTAGCTTTGCTAAAGAATTGCAATGAACAAAGTTCAGGTTTATATTAATTCATCATAATCTGATCATTACATTTCACATTGCCTTGCTTATATAGGCAATTACAAAAGATCTAGACCCTTGAAACAATGACATCTAAGGGCTTGAAGAGCCTTACAACTACTGAAATAAAAGATACAAAGTCAGCTAATAAGGACAAGCCAAAACAGGCTGCAAAATACAGAAAAAGAAGACTGAAAAAGCATGTTTGTCCCTTTCCTGAAGTGGTAATACTGCTCATTGTCTTGGGAAGTCCTTGCTTGGCTTGTTCCTGCTGCTTTGGGGCTTGAGAAAGGCTGCACATAAGACCTCCCCAACATACTAACTTAAACTAATGTTGATCACACAAAATAAGAAGCCTTGGACAGAATTGTTGGACTTGGTACCAGCTAACTCCTCAATATGATCTTCCATATGGTAGGCTGTTTTAGGTGGACTTCCAGAACTTATTTGGGAAACTTGTCCTAGACTTTTATCTTGATAAGGACCTTAACTTGAGGGGAAAAGAAGTTGGAAGCCTTGAATGTATAGGTGCGACATGATATCTGGCCTGAAACTGGACCTGGTCTGGACTATTTTCTGAGGGGTTGTACTCGCTCTGGTTGTTCTTGTTGTTGAGGTACTTGCTTGTGTAGGGACTTGTCCTTGACTAAAGGGGGGGGGGGTGTATGGGAGGTAGTGAACTCTATGTACCTGCTGTGGGACTCTTGTTTCGGTGTATTGGAAGTAGTCAACTCTATGTTCCTGCTATGGGACTGCTCTGTGTTCCTGCTGAGGAACTGCTTTGTGTTCCTGCTGAGGGATCAACTCCTATTGCATAATTCCAGTTGTAGAACGAGACACTCATGGAATCACTCTTCTTGCACATTGAGGGGATCACTTAGAACTATTGGACGTTGTACAAATGCATTAAGAAGGACACAAAGACTTTGCTGAAAACAAGTGCCCCAACTGACTTCAGGAACCTTTCATAGAATCTGACCCATCTTGTATATAGGATAACTCTTAGCTCCCAAAGAGTTAGGGTGCCATCAAGGTATCATATGAAAGCTAAATGCGTTAGCTATCTTTGCCATTTGGAATAATGTAAATATAATGCCTAGAACTTGAGATATAGAACTTTGAGTAAGCATAGGTCCGAATTGAAGGTCCAGTTGTTTTCCTGTGCAGTAGCAGGAACTTCCAAAATTCATATCTCCTAGCTCAGAAGGCCTTAGCATGCCCATGATAGGTCCAATGAAAGCTAAAGATGTTAGCTTTCACCTCCAAGAAGAATCACCCTTAAACATTGAGCACGTTATGAGTTATTCCACCTTGAGTCCTGATAGGTCATTTTCAGCAACCAGGACACACTCTATAGCAGCCTCATTGCTTACTCCATATTTGGAAATCTAAGGAAGGCATGACCATGAATCAAAATCCTCCCTTTAGCTAAGACCTTAAACTTTCCAATGACTCAAGAATCAAAGGATTTGCATGATTAGAACTTGATTTGTCACGCTTGAAAGTCAGGCTTGCTATAATGAAAGCTTCAAAATGTCATTGTCTTCCTCTAAATTGCATTCATTTGAGGAGCTTACTTGGACAGTCTCATGGACTGTTCTACTAGAGCAAAAATGAGTCACAATGCAACAAATTTTGTTGCAAACTCCCCTTGTTGAAAAAAATTTGTCCTCAAATTTCGTGGTAAAGGCAAAAAAATCCAGATCCCCCTATAGGCATTAAGCTATCCAACCTTAGACCCATGATGCTCTATCCCCAATAATCTTAACTTCACTTGTTCCCCCTCCGGAATCAAATATTAAGACAAAGTGCCTTGGCACTAGAAGGATACACAAGTCATATTTGAGAAATCGTTGCGTGAACTCAAAACTCTTATTACCAAGCACAAGCAGTCCATACACATCTATTTCTACACCCACATGACGACCAACACTTGTACAATAAGCAATAACACCCCTTTGATTCATGCTACTTTCCAATTGCATCATAAAAGTCATTCTTGGCTTTCCTTCAATTAAAACTCCACCAATCTCACGACTAGAAGGTGACACTACCATTCCATTAACTTGAGAGCATTTTAAGCAAGAAGTAGCATGAGTAACAATAACATTGCTTTCCCAAACCAACATGTAACAATTACAACAAGAAGGAATAACTTGGTTCATTGCTAATTCCTTACTCAATCTGAAGTTTGAGGGCATTACCATTAGCAACTTAGGACTTGATAACAACATGCTAGACTCCTCAACCTTTAAACAAGCGAGTCCCAAACATCCTAAATCCATAGAACACAACCATTTCATCCCATTGGACATATTATAATTGTTAAACCTCAACACATCATTCCACCAAGTAAACAAGTATAAACCACCAACCGAACTTATCATTAACCTTAGCAACATGTAGAAATGAAAGTGAGGAGCTGGTTTGTAACAAGTTATACCTTTCAAGATGTTGGTTTTGAAGTCCGGACAGCAAGGAATGTAATA
This sequence comes from Heliosperma pusillum, assembly GCA_022085475.1. Classification (NCBI taxonomy): domain Eukaryota; kingdom Viridiplantae; phylum Streptophyta; class Magnoliopsida; order Caryophyllales; family Caryophyllaceae; genus Heliosperma; species Heliosperma pusillum. Next base: position 8,310 of record JAIUZE010025162.1, on the reverse strand, counting down.
GGCTTTATTTTGCACTTGTGAGCATGAAACAAGGCAGGAACTTTTTGCTTGTTTTTTCTTTCTTGAACCCAAACCAAATTCACCAAAAGAACTAGGCCAAGATTGTTCCATCTTCAAGCTTGAAGGTTGGTGCATCCTTTGGTTTATGTAAAGCTCCAAAGGACACAAGTAAATGCTTGGAAACAAGCCTTGGACAGCAACATCCCCATTCTGTTTTGCATCATGGACCACAAGTATGTTGGTGTCATCCTTTCTTTCTTCTATGAGAGGTGAAGGAACATGACTTGCACATTCTTCCTCAAATGAATGAGCCTCCATGGAGTTAGACTCATAGGAGTTCAAATACTCCTTCACCTTTTGATTCATTTCTGACACAAGCATCTCTAAGCTCTTCTTACATTCTGTTTTACCTTCCCCCTTGTTCTTCCTATGAGAATATCCATGTGAGGACTTCCATTTGGGAATAACAAAGGAAGAGTCTTGGGTAGTATAAGACTTAACTTTCTCTCTAAGTTTGTTTACTTCTTCTAAGCACAATTCTGGTTGCTTTCTTCCTTGAGGGACTCCAATGCTGCTAATAACTTTCTTTGTATGCACATCCTCTTCATATACTCCTTTTAGAGCTTGTAGCTTCTTCCTAGCAGCTGCCATGGACTTGGTAAGAGAGTCAAGTTCATGGAGATTCAACTTAGGACATGAAACATAAGGAATAACACCCTTGGCTACTGGTTTAGCCATTAGGATTTCAGAATTGCATCAAGTCAAAAAACAGGTTGTAGAGGTTAATAAAAGCAACACAAGACTAACATAAGATGGAACTTATGTTAAGACTAGCTCTGATAACCATTTGAACTGAAATCTCTACAAAAATATAGCTTTTCAGAGGCTAAAAGGAGCTAAGATCAACACTCCCTCACACACAAGCTAAATGACTCGGAAAACTCGAGGAACCTGCACTAGGCCAGGCAGAACAGATAGAACTTTGCACCTTAGCACACAAGCACAGGTAGCAAAGGTTGTGTTTGAGACTCAAGACACACAAGTAATGACTCTTAGACACTGTAATCTTAGATCACACACAAGTTCACTAAGGATTACCACAATACTTAGCTTTGCTAAAGAATTGCAATGAACAAAGTTCAGGTTTATATTAATTCATCATAATCTGATCATTACATTTCACATTGCCTTGCTTATATAGGCAATTACAAAAGATCTAGACCCTTGAAACAATGACATCTAAGGGCTTGAAGAGCCTTACAACTACTGAAATAAAAGATACAAAGTCAGCTAATAAGGACAAGCCAAAACAGGCTGCAAAATACAGAAAAAGAAGACTGAAAAAGCATGTTTGTCCCTTTCCTGAAGTGGTAATACTGCTCATTGTCTTGGGAAGTCCTTGCTTGGCTTGTTCCTGCTGCTTTGGGGCTTGAGAAAGGCTGCACATAAGACCTCCCCAACATACTAACTTAAACTAATGTTGATCACACAAAATAAGAAGCCTTGGACAGAATTGTTGGACTTGGTACCAGCTAACTCCTCAATATGATCTTCCATATGGTAGGCTGTTTTAGGTGGACTTCCAGAACTTATTTGGGAAACTTGTCCTAGACTTTTATCTTGATAAGGACCTTAACTTGAGGGGAAAAGAAGTTGGAAGCCTTGAATGTATAGGTGCGACATGATATCTGGCCTGAAACTGGACCTGGTCTGGACTATTTTCTGAGGGGTTGTACTCGCTCTGGTTGTTCTTGTTGTTGAGGTACTTGCTTGTGTAGGGACTTGTCCTTGACTAAAGGGGGGGGGGGTGTATGGGAGGTAGTGAACTCTATGTACCTGCTGTGGGACTCTTGTTTCGGTGTATTGGAAGTAGTCAACTCTATGTTCCTGCTATGGGACTGCTCTGTGTTCCTGCTGAGGAACTGCTTTGTGTTCCTGCTGAGGGATCAACTCCTATTGCATAATTCCAGTTGTAGAACGAGACACTCATGGAATCACTCTTCTTGCACATTGAGGGGATCACTTAGAACTATTGGACGTTGTACAAATGCATTAAGAAGGACACAAAGACTTTGCTGAAAACAAGTGCCCCAACTGACTTCAGGAACCTTTCATAGAATCTGACCCATCTTGTATATAGGATAACTCTTAGCTCCCAAAGAGTTAGGGTGCCATCAAGGTATCATATGAAAGCTAAATGCGTTAGCTATCTTTGCCATTTGGAATAATGTAAATATAATGCCTAGAACTTGAGATATAGAACTTTGAGTAAGCATAGGTCCGAATTGAAGGTCCAGTTGTTTTCCTGTGCAGTAGCAGGAACTTCCAAAATTCATATCTCCTAGCTCAGAAGGCCTTATGCAACAGGAAGTTTCAGATCAAATACAAGTCACACTAACAAGCTCAAGAGGACAGAGTCTAGCAAGGTCAAGGAGTCCACAAAGCAACTCAACCAGCAGCCTAAGACCCTACATGACTAGCTATGATAACCTACTCTACAATCCCAACACTCCCAACAAAAAAAACCTGACCCATAGCCAGAGAACAACCCACAAAAACAACCCCAACCCCAACAGACAACAAGAAAACAGCCCAAGTACAATTCAGCCTCAGTCACCTTGGGCAGGGTCCATGGTGAGCTTCTACACCTAGACACATCCAACCAATGCTCAAACTTGGTCCTAGGGAGGGTCCTCTACATTTTTGTCCAGGATTTCTCCTTGAGAAAACGTCCACATAAAAAGTTAGTCTAGGGACCAAGTTCAACAGTCAGATTTCAACCCTTTTTGTGCAGTAGTTCATATGTCACTGTCAACCTTCCCCTTTTGAACAAGCATTGCGTGAGGGACCTTCAGCACGTCTTTGGGATCCATCCTACTTCAGTTTGGCTCACAAACCTAAGCTTGAAAGTCCACTCTCCATCCAAGACAAACCTGATCAAACAATTAAGGAAGATTGTCCCTTTAGAAACTACTTTTCTGTTTTCCTACTTTATGTCAGTTTTCCTGCAAGTTTGCAGCTGTTCTTTTGTTTTATGTTGTAAGCCTTTGTGGCCCTAGATATCTCCTAAACGTCTGAGTTGTATCCTTGTTGCCTATATAAGGCCTTTACCTAATGAAATGCAAATCAGATTTGAGTAAAACTTTAAGAACTGAAACATTGTTTCTGTTTGAACTCTTGGCTGTGTGCTGGAGTATCCTTCCTTTGCTGTGTGCTGGGAAGAGAGTCTAGGTTCTTTGCTGTGTGCTGGGGCCAAGTCTCAACCCTCAACCATTGGCTGTGTGCTTTGGTTAAGGTCCTATCTGTCCTAACCTCTGCATTCAGTCCAGAAATCAAACGTAGCTAGTGTGTTCAGTTCAAAGCTTTGTTTCCTTGTGTTTTGTCTATTTCCCCTATAATTTCAGTGCAAATTGGTTATCAGAGCTTTGGTTTGTGAGTCCATTTTCCCCCAACTACATTAAAAACACAAAAAACAACCATGAGTGAAGAGAGAGTTGCAGGGCTGGAGGCTACAGTCCAAGGCCTTACCAGAACTGTTATGGAAGTCACAAGATCTGTTAATGAACTCCTTGATGGTCATCTTAACAATGACATGAGGGGAGGCAGGGGTCGAGGAAGGGGAGCACCAATGCCACCTATTGGAGGTAGAAGAAGACCCCACCTGGAACAAGAAGATGCTTCAGAATCAGATGGCTCAGAGCAGGATCAACCAGGGCACCATGACAAAGACCTAAAGGTAGAAATTCCTGACTTCTTAGGTAGCATGAACCCTGATGACTTCCTAGATTGGCTAAGGTCAGTAGAAAGGATATTTGAATTTAAGGGATACTCTGATAGGAAAGCTTTTAAGATTGCTATTATGAAACTTAAGGGATATGCCTCACTATGGTATGAAAACATGAAAAATCAAAGGAGTAGGGAGGGTAAGGAACATGTTAAGTCTTGGTCTAAGCTGAAGAAGAAACTCAAAGATAAGTTTGTGTCTAGGAATTACACCCAAGACATGTTCATTAAACTGACACACCTTAAACAAGACCAAAAACCTGTCGAATCCTACTTAAGAGATTTTGAACAACTTACTCTCCAATGTGAGGTTATGGAGAAGCCTGAGCAGAAGATTGCTAGGTTCTTAGAAGGGCTTGATGAGAGGGTGGCTAGCAAAGTTAAATTGCACAACATCTATTCCTTTGAGGAAGCTGTTAACCTGGCCCTCAGGGTGGAGAAACTGGGAAAGGGAAAGACCAGTGCATCTAGAACACCATCAAGAACACCTTATAAACCTTATGTGGGGGCTAGGATAGGAGAACCTGTCATCCCTGCTAAAACACCTGTTACTGTTGACAAAGGAAAAGGTGTTGAGTCTAGCCAAAAGAAAACCATCCCCCTAAAGAAATGTTTCCAATGCCAAGGGTATGGTCACTTTGCTAGGGAATGTCCCACCAAAAGAGCTCTTAGCACCCTGGATGTGGTACATTGGGGAGAGGATGAAATCTTGGTGTGTGATGATGAGATGGAGGAAGCTGAGGTGGAGGTTAATGAGGAGCTGGTGGAACCTGATGCTGGGTTAAGCCTAGTAACATGGAGAGTGATGCATACACAACCTCAACCATTAGAGGAAGACCAGAGGCACCAAATCTTCAGGACTAGGTGTACCATCAAGGGGAGAGTTTGTAATCTGATCATAGATGGAGGGAGTTGTACCAATGTTGCTTCAAAAACCCTGATAGACAAACTGACCCTACCAACCAAGGACCACCCTCACCCTTACAAACTTAGGTGGCTAAACAAGGGAGCTGAAGTAAGAGTTGATCAGCAGTGTGTGGTACCCTTCTCCATTGGGAAGGGATATGTTGATGAGGCTCTATGTGATGTGCTTCCCATGGATGCTTGCCACCTTCTACTGGGTAGGCCTTGGGAGTTTGATAGAGATGCTGTCCACCAGGGTAGGGAGAACACTTACTCATTCAAGTTTGGGAAGAAGAAGATCATATTGGCTCCTTTACCCCCTACCTTAAAGGGAAACTCACCTCTCATTACAGAAACTGCCAAAGAGGCCTTGTTTTTGAGTGAGTCAGAGATAGTGCAAGAGTTGAGTGACCTAAGGCCAGTGTATGTACTCCTTACCAAAGAAGTTGGGATGATTCCTAGTTATGTTCCTGAGGAGGTACAGGATCTACTGAAGGCCTATGAGGATGTGTTCCCAGATGAGCTTCCTAGTGGGCTACCTCCACTAAGGGGAATTGAGCATCACATTGACTTGATACCTGGGGCTGTCTTACCCAACAAACCTGCTTATAGAAGTGACCCCAAGGCAACACAGGAGCTACAATCTCAGGTGGGAGAGCTGCTTAACAAGGGTTATGTTAGAGAGTCCCTTAGTCCTTGTGCTGTGCCTGCTCTGCTGGTACCAAAGAAAGATGGAACCTGGAGGATGTGTACAGACAGCAGAGCCATTAACAACATCACCATTAAGTATAGGTTCCCTATACCTAGGCTTAATGACATTCTTGATGAGTTAAGTGGGGCTCAGGTGTTCACCAAAATTGACCTTAGGCAAGGCTATCATCAAGTGAGGATTAGAGCTGGGGATGAGTGGAAAACTGCTTTCAAAACCAAACATGGGTTATATGAATGGTTGGTGATGCCTTTTGGGCTCTCAAATGCCCCCAGCACATTCATGAGGCTGATGACAGAAGTACTAAGACCCTATTTGGGGAAGTTCATTGTGGTCTACTTTGATGATATTTTGGTCTATAGCTCCAACAAGAAAGAACACTTGCAACATCTGAAGATTCTATGTGAAATTCTGAGGGAAAACAAACTATTTGGCAAGCTAGAGAAGTGCACTTTCATGCAACCTGAAGTTCATTTCTTGGGGTTCATAATCTCAAAAGAAGGGGTGGCTGTTGATCCTGAAAAGGTCAATGCTATGAAAGACTGGCCTGTACCTAGAACTGTGACTGAGGTAAGGAGCTTTCATGGGCTAGCATCCTTTTGTAGGAGATTCATCCAGGGTTTCAGTTCCATCATGGATCCCATCACTGAATGCATGAAGAAGGGGGAGTTCAACTGGAGTGACAAGGCTGAAAAATCATTCAACTTGATCAAGGAACTACTGTGTAGATCTCCTGTGCTAGGTCTACCAGACTTCAATAAATTATTTGAAGTAGAGTGTGATGCTAGTGGACTAGGCATTGGAGCTGTGCTGGTGCAAGAGAGGAAGCCTATAGCCTACTTCAGTGAGAAATTAAATGGAGCCAGGCTGAACTACTCTACTTATGATAAGGAATTCTATGCAATAATAAGGGCCCTGAACCACTGGGGGCACTATCTGAAACCCAAGCCCTTTGTACTACATTCAGATCATGAGGCCCTAAAGTTTATTAATGGCCAGCACAAGCTCAACCCAAGGCATGCAAAGTGGGTGGAATTTCTCCAATCCTTCTCCTTCTCAAGCAAATACATTGAAGGGAAAAACAATGTAGTAGCTGATGCCCTATCTAGGAGGTCTATGATGCTAACATACATGGAGCAGAGGGTCCTAGGCTTTGAGTTCAGGAAGGAACTCTACCTAGAGGATCCAGACTTCAAGGGGGAATGGGAGGTGTACTCAGAGGGACAGCTCAAGAAGGGGAGCAGATACTTAACACATGATGGCTTCCTCTTCCAAGGGAACAAGCTGTGCATTCCCAAAGGACCCTACAGGGGTCTGCTAGTCAAGGAAGTTCATTGTAATGGACTTGCTGGCCACTTTGGGGTACAGAAAACCTATGAGATTTTACAAGATCAGTTCTATTGGCCCAAGATGCTAGGGGATGTGCAGGACACCATTAAAAGATGCAAACCATGTCAATTATCAAAGGCTCACTTCCAAGCAGGCCCCTACACACCCCTACCTGTGCCAAACAAACCCTGGGAAGACATTAGTATGGATTTCATAGTAGCATTACCTAGGACACAAAGAGGAAAGGATGCAGTGATGGTGGTTGTTGACAGGTTCAGTAAAATGGCCCATTTTGTTGCTTGCAAAAAGACAGAAGATGCAATGGGAGTAGCTGAGCTATATTTCAAGGAGATAGTAAGGCTACATGGGGTTCCAAGAAGCATTGTATCAGACAGGGACACCAAGTTTATGAGTCACTTCTGGAAGACACTCTGGAAGCTGTTGAAAACAAAACTCCTTTTTAGTACTTCCCACCACCCTCAGACTGATGGACAAACAGAAGTCACCAACAAGACATTGGGCAGGATATTGAGGTGCATCATTGCCAAGTCTCTCAAGGATTGGGATCTGAAACTAGCACAAGCTGAATTTGCATTCAACAGAGCTCCATCAAGCAGTACAGGTAAAAGTCCTTTTGAAACTGTCTATGGTACTAACCCTCTCATGCCTACAGACTTAGCTCCAATACTCAAGAAAGAATTCAGCTATGATGCCAAAGAAAGAGTACAGCAGATGATGAAAATCCACAACCAGGTCAAGCAACAAATAGAGAAGACCAATGAGATGTACAAGTCCAGGGCCAAGGGTCCAAAGAAGGCCAAAGAATTCAAGGCAGGAGACATGGTATGGTTGCATCTGAGGAAGGAAAGATTCCCAGACAAAAGGAAGAACAAACTAATGCCCAGAGCTGATGGCCCCTTTGAAATCCTTGAGAAGAGAGGACCCAATGCTTATAAGGTGGATCTACCAGGTCAATATGGAGTACATGGAACATTCAATGTAGGGGACTTAAGCCCTTATCATGGAGAGTCAGAAGATGAGGAAGATTTGAGGACAAATCCTTTTCAAGAAGAGGAGGTTGCAACAGGAGTTCAAGATCAAATACAAGTCACACTAGCAAGCTCAAGAGGACAGAGTCTAGCAAGGACAAGGAGTCCACAAAGCAACTCAACCAGCAGCCTAAAACCCTACATGACTAGCTATGATAACCTACTCTACAATCCCAACACTCCCAACAAAAACAACCTGACCCATAGCCAGAGAACACCCCACAAAAACAACCCCAACCCCAACAGACAACAAGAAAACAGCCCAAGTACAATTCAGCCTCAGTCACCTTGGGCAGGGTCCATGGTGAGCTTCTACACCTAGACACATCCAACCAATGCTCAAACTTGGTCCTAGGGAGGGTCCTCTACATTTTTGTCCAGGATTTCTCCTTGAGAAAACGTCCACATAAAAAGTTAGTCTAGGGACCAAGTTCAACAGTCAGAATTCAAACCCTTTTGTGCAGTAGTTCATATGTCACTGTCAACCTTCCCCTTTTGAACAAGCATTGCGTGAGGGACCTTCAGCACATCTTTGGG